>JAQIXS010000209.1:0-58026 GCA_034700785.1 Rossiulus vilnensis | reverse complement strand
TTCCAGGTCTGTGGGAACACTTCAAGAGATACATCATCTCGTTGAGTGCCATGATTTAAAGAACTTTCGCCGTTTTTTGTTAATGCAGCTATTAGTTTAAGCATTGGTCAATTCCGATTAACCGCGAGCATATAAAACACGCCATCGCCTTCCTATGAACAGCTACTCCGAATGAATTCCCGAAATGAAAGCATTTTGTTCATAAAAAAGTATATATTGCCCATTCCATGCGCCATGTTTCCCTGAACAAATCGTTGTCTGGGACCACCAGTGACGCCGCACGGACACTGCTCCCAAGAGGCGCTGCAGTCTAAATGCAATCAAAATGGGGGGGAGGCGGGGGGTGAATGTAATAATAGTGTTGCTGTCAATGCCAATGGATCAATAGAAAGCCAGAAATGAGAAGACGGGAGCAAAATCAATCATTTTATCGACTATTCCCGGGATTCCTGCAACCATTAAAGCCGAACGAAGACGCCTTACGAAATGCAATTTTCGAGCCATATGCGGGTCGATAGCCAGCTCTATTAAAAAACACTCCAGATCTAATAAGACAAATGGCCAGAACAAACTAATGGGCGTCCACGAACTGAAGCGCCACTCGTAGCCAGCATCTTGACGAGGGCTTTGCCACCACCCAAGTATGACGTCGACATTCAAGAAATTTACTTCTGAAATAGTGATATGACCTTTGTACCAACCCGGCACTAAATCCCAGGATCGATATTTATTTGAAAGAAGAGAGCTAATGTAGCCCTATCATGCTTAACAACTAAATGAATCTGCCAGTCTACCACTATAATTTCCTCTCGTGATTGATCGTTGATTACTGTGCCTTTAACGAACATGTATATATCCCTGTTTTCAAGGACGGACGATTTCAGGATTTCCATTACCCGTGCCTACAATACTACATCATACATGTAGTTTGGATGTTACAGGGCTCCCCAGAAACAGGATTTTTAACTTCCATGACGCCTTGATTTTTCCACTTTTTAAAACAGATTTACCTGACCAATGATGCAAAATCATGACAATGAAATAATACTATATTTATTTGTTATTAAAAATGGAATTCCATGGGTTTTCCAGGTTTCCCAGGTGTGTGTGTGGGGGGAAACCTGTGCTATGGCATACAGGGTTCGCTTATATTCGTTTCAAATAGTTTTCCTTTCAGTTCTTCATGAGTTTAGGCTATTATGAGATGGAAGAAGATATTAGTATAGTGTATGTTGCAAAAAATACACCATAAATCATTCAGTGCGAAACTTAACAGACATTTTTTGTGCGTGGCAAAATCGAAGCTTACTGCAAAAATGTTATCTCGATCGATCGTGGTATTTTTTTTTACAATTTTATCATTCCTCTTTGCGTCAATAAGAGCGGAAAAAACGCATCACTCGCTCCATTGCGAGTTATTTTCGACAGTATTTCTAAAGACCTGCGCTTTCTATAAAAACTGAACAGATTTAGATTATTTCTCCTTAAAAACATTATGCGTACTACAAAATCTGAAGAAATTGATTTGACGGAGTTAAAGGGGATCCGCCGTATTCACGAGCTAGCGGGTTATCGTTAATGTCGTCGGATGACCACGTGTCATTGAGACGCTTAATGGCCTCCCCATTAAGGGATTATTCATTTTGGAGAAGACAACCGATTTTACGAGGCTGGCGCCCAAGATGGCCGTCAGGAGCAACCGATCGATTCTGGGATTTTATGAAAATCCATCCGGATCTCTAGGCAAATGAAAAAATAAGTTGAAGGTGACATCCCCACAATCACGGCGGAATATTTTCAGACCTTTAAACAAAGATTCATTAGCATTCTGATGGATTCCAGGCTGGTTGGCTGTTGGTGGTTTAAGGGCGCAAAGGCAAAAAAGCGCCCGGATCAAGTGGGACGTCAAAAGCAAGGAGGAAGACATGGATCCCAGGTGCTTTGTGAGAAGAATAACAATTGAAAGGAGTACACTGTCGATTAGCGTCAGATTTTCAAAGAATGCAGGACTCTTGTTAGTTCAGAATGACCGTGACGTACATGTTGGTACTCGAATTTATCGAGGATCAAAGAAACTTGAGAAGAATTATGAAGGATCCAAAATTACGCAGAATCCGGGAAATGAATTTGTGGCGATTCTGATCTTATTCATGACATTTCAACACGATTTAGAAGATAAAATGGCATGCAGAACTAGTTTCCAGAACTAGCTAACTACCAAAAACGCTACGCTTCAATATTTACGAAGGATTTGCAAGATTCATAACAGATTGTAAACCGGATGGGCCTGGCGGAGAAACTTCTCGAAGAACACGGATGCCGAGCAAGAAAAAGTATTTGAGATGCAATGTTTCTACAAATCTTGCAATAGGCGTTGTCTTTTTAATATTTCTAAACAAGATGTCTAATTTCCATGATTTGTTATCGCCTGGGATGTTATCTTTATTAAAAAGTTTTCAAAATAATGTAATCCCTCAGAAATGCAAAACTGTATAAGTATAACCACCTCTGCAATTCATTAGTTCATAGCGCAAATAGTCACTTTATTTGCGTATCATGGGATGGGGAAGATTGTACACGCATAGATCGAAATTTGCAAAAAAAATTAAAACACTGCACAATTTCCTACAACATTTTTTGTCCAGGTTCTTAAATTGCTAAAGCAAGTGCACATTACTTTCGGCAGGTTCCATGACAACCACCTAATATTGTAATAGTAAAGAAATATCACAAACTATCTAATCAATACAATAGCAGTGATTATATTTACGTGAAACAAAGAATGCACATGTACATATTTACACGTACGTTTTTTTCCCTGACATTTTACTACAAAAAATTCAGGTTTCCCTTATTTTTTCTAGCTTTTTAAACAAACTTCCCTGACCCTGAGTTTGCGGTGTTTTATCTTTGATGCTAACTAATACAGTAACTAACCAGCAATAGTGTCTACTGAAATTGGTACTGTAAATTCATCAATTTTCAATATATTCTCCATATCATTAATTTTTATAGAGCAATTAAAATACGAATTTTCAACACAAAAAACGGTGAATTGTTAATTATAGAACTACTGAAAATTACTCCGTAGACTCCTTAAACTATGTGAAATTACCCCGACGTTTCCCTGACAATTCCAGGGTTTCCATGTTTTCCAGGTGTGGGGGAACCCAACCCATTAATCAATATACCAGGAGGCTGAGTCGGATATAAGAAAAACAGAGGAGTTGGCATCAAAAATTGATGGAGGAAGGTTTTCCCATGCACATTCATCACGCGCAACACGAGAAATAAACTATTTACGAGACAAAAATGACACTGGCTGAATAAAATATCGATACAAGCGAGCAGTTAGCATCGATTACTGCATGAAAATTGTTAGTGCTTCCAAGAGATGAGGATCAGGTCTTAGCAATGCGCATATCTGCAATGTTCAATGCACAGACTCGAGATAAAAATCTGAACTGGGCGAGCTTTCTGGATTATTTATGTTATTCAGATCCAAAATCTACTCAAGCAGGACTGTCATCACTGTAGCATCGTGCCATGGTAAATATCGATTCATTTTAGATGGAACACGATGACCTCTTATTTAATAAGGTTATCTGGGTTGTGGCTACATGTATGTCACTATTAACGATTTAAATGCAATGAAACGCACTAATTATCCTAGTCAAACGAATTTCTCTTTTTGATGTTGTGTGATGGTGAAATTCAAGTTTCAAAGCGAACTTGAAGTTCAACTCTTCTCGTATGATAACTTTATGCTTAGCAAACTCGTCGCTTCACATCCCATTTGCGAAACAACTGCGAGTTGAAAAGTCATTCTCTTCGAGGAATAACACATATTCATCCGTTTTCTAAAGCGATCCTATAAGCAATAATTGCAATGAATTCATTTCCAAAACTCATTATTTTTCCCCAAGTGTGCGCAGTTTGAAATTCTGCTAATCAGTTTTTTTTTTAAAAATTGTTCTCGTGCTCCAAATATAGCATTCTTTTCATGTTCTTTAAATAACCTTGATGCTTTAACAAATCATAAATGAACTCTAAATTAAACAAATTAAGCTTCAAGAGGTAAAATACATTATAGCCATTAAGTCTGAGCCAAAAGCATGCCCTCCATGCAAAACATTGCAAATACATTTTCTGCTTCGAATATTTATTTTGATTTATTAACTTATTTTGCTAAGTGCTTGCCATCCACTTATAAACCAAAGCTAAAACCCTAGCAAACGATCAATTATCCACCCAGGAAAAAAATAAATCGAGCAATTATAATAAGTATTTGAAGCAAAAATGTGCGAGCAAATTTGTATGCATGGTTTTGGCCGAGCTTAACGAAAACAAAACCACCGTTCACATTTTTGCATCAATTGATTCCAACGCACGTATCTCCTTTATCCCCTGACTAACAGTGTCTTTCAACACTACGTTGCGTTTTCCATTCTTTAAGGAGAGGCAAGACAACGCACGTGCAATCGCGTGGAACTCGGTCCAGCTGTCCCGCTGAATTTCCCTCGACTTCAACGCACGTAGATGCATGCAACACCCAACAGGCCAAAAACAAAATGCCACTGGGGCCGCAACCTACCTGCTGACGTACCAGCGCGTGTGGTCCACCCGCAGTTCGCAGTTGCAGCCCATGGCCCTGAGCTCACGTGCGGAGTCGGATAACGTCACTGGGGTCAAAAGGAACCACTTCGGAGGCGGTCAGCGATCGCGTCCAACGGGAGCCACAGCTCATCGCGGGCACTGATGCATCAGGGTTGGGCGCGAGGGCGATCCACACAGATCGCCATGGGGTCGAGAAGGTGTCGCGCACAGCTAACAGATCCGCGAGAACCGCCAGCAGTTCCTCATCGGTCCGAAAGATCCACGACGTTCCGCCTAATGGGCGACGGACGGAAAGTTTCCGGCGGACAACCCAGGGACGATCCATTCCGCGGTTGGCGAGGGTGGGGGAAGATCTCTCCTCGACGCCATCGATTCGCGCCGGGCGAAGGGGTGCGCCTCCCCCCCCGCGAGCGACGGATTATCGAACGCAGTCGTCCGACGGGAAAATTCCAGACGCTGCCATGTCAAAGATCCTCGGGATTGGACGGGTCGAGACGTGCCACGCCCTCCAGGAGGTTCGAATTAGCATACATGCTTTTTTTCTGGAAAACGCGGAAGTGGATTCGGTTGCCGCTGCCAGTACCAGGTCGATAAGGGGGAAAGTTTAAAAAGCCAGTCTTGTTGGTAGATACGTGGAAAACGCTTTCAGGAAACTGGTCCAGGTGACGTCAAGGGCTGGCCAAAGCGTCACCCTAGAAGCGGTGGCAATCCGGTGCGATCTAGGGGGAATCCCGATGAATCCTTCAAGATCGCTACCAGAAACAATCCAATCGAATCTCCCGGCATACAGATATCCTAAAATCTCGATTCGGGCATCGGCAAAAATCCTCAGCAATCCGATGTGATCTATTGGAATTCGTATGATTTCTTTAAGATATCCGCGACATGTCTTGGAATTCAACCAAATCACGTAGGGATCCTCTGGTGATGGAGAAATTCTTAAAATCACGAATCAGTTTAAGTAATAATCGTGGCCAGCAATTCAATGCGACCTAGGGGGAATCTTGATAAATCCTCAAAGACAAATCCCCTCTCAAATCAAATCTTTCGGGATGGAGAAATCCATAACATCTCGAATCGGTATCGCTAGCAATCCGATGCGATCTATGGAAATCCGGATGAATCCTCAATTCAATTCAGTATCCTACTAGCAGCAAGGTATATATCGTGTGGTAGGTGGGTGTAATAAGTCAACTCAATATTATTCGGTGATATCCTCTTGAGATATCCACAAAGATATCTTTGGGATGCCTTGGAAATAATCCACAGGTCTTGGAATTCAATGCAATCCGTAATGGCTTTGCAATCTCTCCGGGAAGGAGAGATCAATCAAAAGAGATCTATCAAAATGCTACCCGAAAAAATCCTCTAAAATAAAACCTCTTGAATTGCAGCCGAAACCCTTGAAATCCTATATATTGTACGTAATATCACGCTTTCATGGAATCCTATCCGACAGCACATTTGTTATTAGTTAACGACCATAGGGCGCATGTAGGTCGATGAAGGTGAAAGTAGGGAACAGTGAAATTTATAGTCTAAAGGCAGTGGAAACATACCGCCATTTGCCTGGGAACAGCTTTAAGGATAAAACAGTAAATCAAAAATCGGAACGGCCGAACTAGGTTTTGAAACCTGGAGGCAAAAATTCTTCTCCAATCCAAACATTTACATTATTCAATTCGATTCAACTCTGTACCTTAATGCCAGCCTTATGCCATGTGGTAGGGGGTACCATCCATCAACCCAATTCATTTTTTTATTGGGATGTCTCAAGAAATCCCTGCAATCTTGCAAGATTCAAGATGATTTTATTGAATCTCATTCCATAATCTTTTGGATCCATCCCAGATCTCTTTTAATCCATCCAGTGGAACGATTTATGGCATGCGTTAATTTTAGTCTAGTTCTTCAGCACCAAAAAAACATGTGTCCTTCCATCGTTTCCTGCTTTGCGAGCACGCTGACCGCCCGTGCGGACCACACCCGGGCCTTCGCTGACCATTACCTTAAAACAATGGGGCTGGGTCAATGCCGACGCAAGCTCAAGGTTTTTAAGGTTATTACAGAAGCCTACATAATGCAACCATCGGAAAACCAACGTCTCTTCCTAAGTCGAGGGTGGTAAGTAAACCCATAAAAGCCCCGGGCTAAAAATATATTTTATATCCAGTTATAAAAGACAAATAAAAGTGGGCTTGCTTGCAAACGAGCACAATCTAGACGTTAGCCCTTGCTGCCAAACACAACGTCATTTGGGAGTGTTGTTACCAGGTCATTAAATTGTTATATGCATATGGATAAAATGAATGAACGGTGGCTGAGTTTTTGGAAAACCGTTCCAGCATTCGCCTAAAAACCCCTCTGGAAAAATTAAAGTGGGCACTGCAGCGTTTCTGATAAGCCAACCCACTTGGCTTACTGAAACTGCAACAATCAAATAAGAAATGATAAACAGGTGAATCAGTTTGACTTCAGAGTCACAAACGTATCGACACTAACTATTTAGGAGTGCTAGGACAACGATGCGCATGCAAATAAGGATTCTTTTAGAGACATGATGGAGGTCCGACCACATTCTAGGGATTCCCAAAGATCCTACAGAAACAATTGTACATACAGAAATATATATATTGTTTCGGATTTCGAAGTGTGTCGAGCCAAATATTACTTTCGACGATCCCACCTGATTCCATCCATGATACCAATATTATTATCAACCCAGAATCTTTAACGTCTTCCGTGTTTTCGATTATGGCAAGGCTTCGCACTCGAAACCAAAACAAGAGCCCACGTGCGTTCGCCTTCGAACCATGGGTGAAACCTTGAGAACCACCCTGCATGACAAACTGCAAATGATATTTGTATTATTAAACCCAAACAGCCTACGTTTCGCAAATTACAATACGTGGATAGCGACAGAATACGAAATGAATTTACGAGTTCGCTAAATGAAGTTACGCTCATGTATATCATTACTTTTTCTGATTTCAGAATTTAGCAGAAGTGATTAGCTTCCTTGCAGTCTTTCCCATTTCCATGACCTAGTTAAACAACAATGCTACATGCATATACTCTCGTTTTCTTTGTTGGGTGCACCGCATGTAGAATACCCTTACCAAAAAATCTAGAATAGGCTAATGCAGATTAGATGCTGCTCTAACTTCTTGCAAATTACAATCAACTCAGTTTAGAGTGGGTTCCTTTTTACTCGGCCACTACATTATTTCATTTGTATCGAAACAAATAAACTTTGCTTTATCTTAAATAAAGTAACCTTAAACAAGTTCTGAAGAAGAGAATTCTGAAGTATATGTGCAGGTAATTCTGGGTTCCATTTCTAGCAGTCCGATCACAGTAAAACGATAAACAGGTATTGCCACGAGGGCATAAAAAATATGATTAAAAGAATATAGATTTAATTAAACAAACAAACTGATTCTTGTGATGGTCATGATCCATGGCAACGCTATTTTCGCATCACCGCAAACACGAGCCGAAATTTTATTTTAATGCAGGGCTCACCGAACAGTGACCATTTCTATGCTCAGAATGGAAATGCACTCCGAATTCTTAAAGCCTTTTTTTTCTTCTGGAAAGTCATTACTCTCCAGTTTAAAAACACTCACGAGAAATTTAATTTTGAAAAACAATGATGGAAATCTCTGCTTTATGCATTTTCCCAAAAAAAGAAAAGTGTGCCACTCAACGTACTGCTTTGTTCTTTGAGAATTCTTTGAGAAAACACAAGGCAAAGCATTCGTCATGATGGGCAGATGACAAGTGCTTAATAAACTTGAACATAGACGGTCTAACTGTATATCTCTACCATTTTAATTAACTTTCAGTTTCAAATGCAAAAGGATTATGTAAAGAGCTTAAGAGATTAGACAGAAAAAAAATAATTAGCTAGATTTGTTAGCTGGTTTTGAGCACGTAGTTTTCCTCAAGCAAAGCGCTCAAATGTAAGATGGAGTATCTTTCTATAAACGTTTTACACAGGAATTAAAAATACCGCGATTTGGCAGAATTAAAACCATCAAGAAGGTTCAAGGTTAAATAAAGATTTGTCTGGAAGGAAGGAAATGTGGACCACTGACCACATCGTTGTAAAGAGCCCACCCAGTCCAACTTATCAAGATCTTTGAACATATCGAATTCACAAATCCCAAACTGCAATAATGCAGAGCAGAAGCAGAGTCAATACGCACTTAATGCAATCCAATTATCTCCTATTAGATAATTAGCACATTCACTAGAGCATCAAATACCAAGTTACCTCCCATAATGCAATATTCCTAATAGACATTAATTTCATCCATGGATGTACATTTAAAATTTCTGAATTAGTGATTCAGATGTCAGAGCTCATCACCGTTGCCTATCACTGCAGGAAATGTCTCGCAACATTCGTGATTATAGCTTAACGTTCCTCAACACAATTGCTGAACAACTGTTAACCCCAGCATACAGGGCAATTTACAGATGCAACTACTACCACCACAAACCACAAATTCAAGGCGCACGCAAAATTAAACTTCTGAATTCTTAATATTTTTTTAAAAAAAGAACGAGCATTTTGCGAATACATCTGCGTGCCTGATTATCTTAGTTTTGGCAATTTTGCTGCTAACTGAGCGCAGACAAGCCTAGAATTTTGACTTGGTGCCTGATTCGGACAACCGAGACAGGTTCGAGTCTGGGCCTCAGATGCAATTCAAACCGCTTCAAGCACACAATTACTGTCGATAACACCTGACCGAAAAGCAATAAACTTTCCAGTTCACCCGAATCAGGACGGGTTATTCATCTTCGCGCGACCATCAGCGCAATCCCCGCAAATGAAACGAACCGGGCAACACCGGCGCAGTTTTCGCAAGCCGCAATCGCAATTCGGCGAAACAGCAGCGGTGAATTTCAATGGAAAAAAAAAATCTGTCAAAATTCCTCCATTTAGGTGGTGCGTGCTAGGCCTACATTTCCCCCGAAGGCAGATAACCTCCCGCCGGTTCGGGCACCCGGGAGGCCGCGGAACAAAGCTGGCGGTCATCCGAGGTGGGTCGGATTTCGCGTGTGGACCTTCGACCGGTATTAGTAAAAGATAAATAATGGATCAAAGTTAACACTCACCTTGAGTTGGATTTCCCATGAACATGAAGTCTCGTTGGTTCACTGCTGCGCTCGGGCCTCTCTTTCAACTTGGATTTCGGCGGCTTGGAGCGCTTCTTTTTGGCCTGGATTGCGAGCACTGGGGAGGAAAGGGCACGCTTTTACCAGGGACACTTATGAAAATCGGAATTTGCCCAGAAAAGTGTCAAAATTTGATATTTACCTCGCCTGTTCACATCACCCTTGGTACTCATTTCGAACAAACCGAACCGCACGAGAAACGGAGAAAGGAACGATTAGCGCATGCGTGCCTACAGAATGACGTCAGCCCAGCAGCGCCCTCGCGTGGATGCCGAAATATGAATTCCTTAACGTTTTCATTTATTTATATAAAAAATGCATTTTGGTGGCGAGAGGTCTGATCGTTGAAAGATTTCAAAGTTTATTGGTTGCAATTTTTTTTCCAGAAAATTATGAAATAAAAACAGGGGGTTTGGCGCGGGATTTGAACTCGCGCCCTTCTCTCCACAATGCAGCGGACGACACTCCATGATCGATCATGTCTACTTCTGGTCGGCCGCACATGTGCTAGCCACTGCTAAATATTCCAAAAACGAAGAAAATGAGTGAATCAGTTGAACCAAAGGGCTCGAAGCGTCAAATTGAAAATGCTGACCATGACGATGATGCTTGCAAGAAATTGAAAGAAGATGCAGATAAGACCACAGCCTCAACCGAAGCTAGATTGTGCGAACATGATGTTGGCATTACAGAATACGTTGGGGATCATCAAGGTTTCTCAGGTGTCATCAAACAGAGGTATGATTTAAAACATCGGCAGAAATGCAGTGGATTAATTTATAACAAAGCCAAGATAAACTAAATTCACTAACAACTCAATTAGGTATTCGGACTTCCTAGTGTCTGAAATTGCGCTTGATGGCACTGTGATAAAATTCGACAGCCTGTCTCTGCCACCTGAAGAAGGATCTCACGTCAGTTTACTCATGATGATCACTGTTGTAAATTTGATCATTTACTATCAATTTGTTTGCAATTGAAAATTCCAATTATTATAGCTTCCAGATCCTGACACCATTTTTTCTCAAGAAACATTGGGAAACCTGAAGGAATTGGTGGAAGGAGTACGCAATGAGCCTGTTGTTATTGAGGTGAGCATACACCGACTTCTAAAACTCATTTGTTTCTCAATAGAAATCAAGTGATTAGCTTACTTGTGTAACTAGCAGTTTTTGCACTCCTAATCACTTCAAACCACAGTGTCAATACTACCTTGAATGATAATAAACTTATTTTGACTAAATTTCTCTAAATTGTGCAATTTATGATCTTGCATTTTTGTACATTGCAATCGAAAAATTAATAAAAAAAAACTTCCATACATTTAAATAAAATTGTCAGAAAGTAATATTAAAATTCAACATATTCTGTGAAATTCTGTGAATTTGAGAAGGAAATTTTCACATTTTTAAAAGAAAATTTTTCTTTTAAAAAAAAATATATATATATCTGTATTATGTTTTCGTTTCTTTTTTGTAGGTGGAGAACAAGAGCAAAGATGATCGCCGCCTCCTTCACGAATCTATTAAAAAGCTGTTTCCGAAGCTTAGCAGTAACACCGAAACCCGGGATGACAAGAAGGTTCTCGTTGTAATGTGCAGGAAGAAAAAGTGTCTGAATGAGGACACATTTCAGAAGGGCGAGCGCCAGTTGTGGCCATCATGGCGAGGGAACTACACGCATTTTGTCTTGTACAAGGAAAACTTCGACACCCAATCAGCTATTAACGTGGTTGCCAAATTACTAAGGTTGTCTTTTGGTCGGTTCATAATTCTTTATATGAATCGAGCCGTAATAAAACGCAGGTGCTTTCTGTTCTAGAATGAAACCGGGAGCGTTCACGTACGCTGGTGTCAAAGACAAGCGGGCAAAAACTGTTCAGGCAGTGTCTGTCTACAGGACCCAAGGCAACAAGTTGCTGGCTCTCAACAAGAGCCTTCGAAACATGGCGATAGGGAATGTGACTTATCGTGAAGAGCCCCTACGTCTTGGCGATTTAAGTGGAAACAGATTTAGAATAATTTTAAGGTGAGGTAAAAAAAAAGAAATTTAACCAAGAGAAAGACGTCAACTTTTGATGTTAATGTTAGATAAATTTAAAAATACCAACTCCCAGCAGAAATTTAATGGATTCTTTAAATCCATGTTACGGCATTGCTCCAACCCAAAATTAAAATCTAAATTCAACAACTTCTGATCAGAACTCAAGGAATTGCTAGCCAAGTTGCATATGAATTGTAATAATTCGACTTCCATCAAATCCAAACGTTTTCTGGAAATATGTTAAATCTGCATTATAGTAATCCTATTAGTGCATTAATAGATTTTTTAAATGTATAAAATAATCGATTTATGTTAATGTACGACAATATTTAATTTTTTTTAAAACCGCAGCCAACAGCATTTCCCTCAACGTGATGTTACTTTTGAATTATTTTAGGAACGTTTTGGGCTCCAAAGAAGTCATAGCAGAAGCAGTTGGTCGGTTAGCCGAAAAGGGTTTCATAAATTACTTTGGCATGCAGAGGTTTGGCTCGACCACAGTCGCAACGCACAGCATAGGCTTGGCATTGTTGAAAAGTGATTGGAAAACAGCTGTTGATCTAATCATGAAACCACGAGAAGGAGGCGAGTACATTCTTGAAATCATTAGGCATCCCCAACCTTGCCTCAGATTAATGTTACTTATGTGTTATGAGCAGATGACCGAAGCTCGGCCGCGTTTCGGGCATTATGGGCAGAAACTGGCGACCCAAAAAAGGTCCTTGCTCTTAAGGGGAGGCACCTCACTATCGAAGGTTTCTTGATGCAGGGAATCCAAAAGCACGGCATGAAAGACTTGGTCAATGCGCTCAATCAGGTATTGTCGCAATTTTGCAATTTGCCTTTTGTTTTCAAAACAAACACTCCAGCATAAAAATTTCACCAACAGATTCCCCGCAATAGTCGCCTCATGTACGTCCACAGTTACCAGAGTTGGTTGTGGAACCGGATTCTGTCGAAGAGGATCCAAGAGTATGGATTGGAGGCTGTCGAGGGAGACTTAATATTAAAATCGAATGTTGAAAGTAAGGAAACTTAACGAAAACGGTCATAAAGCCTACACCTTTAAAAGTTCAACAATGTTTCTTGGAAATAAGCATTTTTGAAAAAAATTATAATTTCACATTTTCCTGCATATCTCTAAAAATAAATATTTTATATAATTTTAATAATCTTTAGACAAAGTTTTGAGCATTGCTTTTTTGGAACATAATTCTTAGTTATTGTTCCTAAGCATTAAAGAAGTACAAGAACAAAATTTCCATGGATTTTATAGTTAAAGCAGTGTTTAAGCCTGTGGGGCTATTTACACAACATCATGTTTAGGTACTTCCTGTAATTAAAAATGGCGCATTTCAGATTTAAGCATCGAAAACCAAAAAGTGTCCAAAAGGAGTACATCATTGGCCGTTCCAAGCGTCCTAGAATCTGGTGAGAGTGCCAGTATTTACGACGTAGTTTTACCCCTGTTTGGATATGACATACAGTATCCAAAAAACAAAAGTATGTATTTGATAAAACGAAACACTCGAATAGAAGTGAATAGGCTTTGAAGCTCTTCTTAAACAAATGCTCACTATTTTTTCAGTTGCAGACTGGTACCGCGAAATTCTACAGGAAAGCGGTTTAGACATCGATGAAGTTAAACATCGAGTCAAGTGAGCAAGAACCGCACCGATTGAAAGAAATAGTTTCGAGTAAGGATGATATTCAAGAAAAAATTTACATTCCAGAGATTACTCGCTTTCTGGAACTTACCGGCATATTCTCATCAAACCAACAGAAGTCCACTGGTCCCTACTGAACTACGCGGATCCCACAGTTCCCTTGCTTCAGAGTGACTGGGAGGTGATAAAGAAGATTGAGCTACCAGCTGACACAGGTGTGTTTCCAAAAGGAGCTCTAGCCGACACTAGCAGCTTTATCATTGCTTAAAACGCAAGATTTGCTTAATAACCTGTGTATTTTTCAGGTGGACAATTTGAAGCGGTGAAAATAGAGTTCGACTTGCCTAGTTCATGCTATGCAACCATGGCCCTGCGGGAGATTCTCAGGGCAGACACCTCTGCGAATTTCCAGAGCACACTGAACGTTTCTTAAGCATTTACCAGAATAAAGTTTTTAGTAATGCTTTTTTCAGTAATTCTGTTCCTATATTTTTAATAAGAAGAGCAATTGTGGGTTAGCTTAAATTTCTGTTTTATTTCCTTAACATCTAAATCACTCAATTTTATAATTCACAGACAACAACACGGCCCATCTTAGAGTCTTGTGAAATGACAATCAATTTTCAGCACTGCAGTGGGAATTGCACACAAGACTCGTGACAAGACTTGGTCTCAAGCTAGTCACAAACGGCCTGCGATGGGCAAATAATTACGGCCATTTAAGGGGGAAATTGTAGGTTTCTTCTCGTTTGGAATGGCTGCCTTTTAACGAGTTCCAAATCATTATTATAATGTTATGCGTTACTAACTGCCATTATTCAGATTCAATGGACTTTATAAATGACAGCCTATCAGCCCGATTCCCATGTAAATCGAGTGAAATGCTGAATATAAACTGAAATAAGTGGACGTGTAGAAGTTTGGTGAATTCTTTGACATGTAATTGGAAATAAATACCTGCAATGTTAAACTTTGAAAAAAAAAATGAATAACGTGCATAGCATTCTGAATTTGTATGTTAGAACTATTCAAGATTTAATGAACAGGACACTAAATAAACAGTATTTACAACAACAAAACGTACTAAAGGATGAATAAGAAACCTTTGCATGGCGCCATCAACTTACTAAAATCATAACTGCAGAGAAATTATCGACGTGTAAATACTTATTTCAATTTACAAAGCGGCCTACCACACGTAGTAACATGCACGATTTTTTTTCAAATAATTTACCAATGCAGGAAAGGTTTAACTTCAATAGCAACCCATTGCTGGCGTCTTCAGCAGCACAGCTGCTTCTTAACAAAGACAAATGTATGACTATGTGCTTTCACACGATTGCCACAACTTCCTCTTAATATTATTTGTGACTAAGGATGCAAAGGCAAGAGACCAGTTTGAAAATAAATTACAGAACTGTTGTTGATAAAGGAAAACAACTTGGGCGTTTAGGTATATTTTTGGAAATTATGACATTTTAGAGAGGGTGTTTTAACATGTAGAAAAACAGCAAATGCCCAAGAAAAATAACTGAACCAAGACAAAAAATAAGGGGAAATTTTCTGACCAGAATGCCAATGGACCATTAGTGCTACCGATTTCAGACGAGCCTGAACGGCTTTTAACACAAGCCAGAAAAGTTGGGCGTGTCAATGATTGTAAACTTAGTTGGTAATTCAGTAAATAAATATTTAACGTTACTTTTTGGAGAGATTTCAATTCAGCATTAGAAATAAGAGATAGATAGAAGGCAAAACGCAACTTGATAATGACCCCAAACTACAAAGATGAATAAATTAACAACAAGCCGATCTGCGATAAAACAAAAACAGAGGTGCAGCGCCATAGGCGGAGGGGCAATTACTTGAAGCAGGAGCAAGGGACATGACGCACCATTCAAATAACTCCTCTGCACCCCATTACAGGCGCCTGAGTAAAATTCAGACGTGGATGTGACAGGCATCGACACTTTTAAACGATGCGCGGCCTCATTCGCTACGTCGTAACAAGTCCAGTGAAAGAGAATGGATCCCAGCGTTGGATTCATATCGGGACTATGGAACAAAAAAGCTTCAACCTACTTGGGTGCTGCTGCCCAGGGAATCGGTTTTTTGACCCAGTGCAGGAACATGCAAGAATGGCACGGTCTTAAGACGGCTGCTGCTGCTTCTACCCGGCAGGAGGGTTGGTGCAACACAAGGCATGACAGACATCAGTTAGTATCCATGGAGCAGTCCTCATCGCTGCTCGTGCTCACGCTGATGCCATTGTCCTTGTCCTGAGTGTCTCTGGGCGAAGCGGCCGTGCCCAGTGCCGCAGGGATGTCCCTCGTGATTGTTACCACATTGTCAGCTCTCATGTCCCGCAGCGTGTAGAAAAGGACGTAAGCTGCCTTGGACTGCATGGAAAAGAAGGTAGTTTTAGCCAAGTTTACTGCAAACTATGGTGTACACAGCATCGCTTATCTGAATTTTTGGTCATGCATCCCTAAACTTACTAAAACTCTTCATATTCCTCTATAGTTATAAATACAAATGCATTTTCCGTAATAAATCAATAAATATCAGTCATATATCAGTATATCTCAAGCATCCCAATTTGGAAACTACTGGCAGACAATGAGAACAATCCACCAAGAATATTTTAGGGTTTAAAGTGAACTAACTTTGATATCAAGTATATTTGAAAATTCTACATCACAATCTGTATTTAAAAGAATTTCGACAAATAATGAACTTAGTGTTAGAAAACTGCTCGCATATAAGCCACCTTCTTAAATTGGACCTTTGTTACAAGATATATCTAATTCTTCATAAAATTAACGTTTTATTTAGTTAATAATTGAGACTCAATTTTTTTTCTTGAAGCAGATTCAAATTGTCTGTAAAACCTGTCTGCAAATGGAAAATGCACAAAAAATACACACATTTCATTATCAGAATCAATAAATCAGATAATTAAAAATACAGATTGTATGAATGTGATGTGCAGGAATTTTTTTTAATAGTAATTCGAGATCTATTTAAAAAATTAAGAAATAAAATGCTTACAACAACAGCTTCTTCTTTGGTGGGTGAAACATTGCTATCGTCAAAATAGTACCATTTCTGATCGTCTTTATTTTTTCCATATGCAGTGTCTAGGAAAAGCCGTTCATTATTTAGTGACTCAATAAGCAAGTTGCTGAATGTGTTGCTTGCGAAAGAAGATCACACTTACAATGGCCGCCTCCCATTCCGCCATAGTGATTTGAAACCGCTATCAAGTCATAAAGTGCCGGCCCGTGCGCGCCATTGATTATATACTTCGCCATATTTAACCCCCTAATATAATAAAGCACAAAATTCGCACTGATAAAACTGATAAAACGACAATAATTTGGAAAATACCATTGTTGTTTACCACCCTTACTTTGTGGGAAATTCTACGAGTGTGTCCAGCTTGTCTCTCATGTATCGGTTATACGAAAACCTCTTGAAACACAGCACCAGCACTTGAGGAAGTGACCATAAATCAAACTTCTTGGTGGCCTGTTGATGTTTCTTGCAGCCGGGGCAATACCTGCGAACGATTATGCTCTTCAAAACACTGTCTGTTGAAGCTGTGGCACAAAGTAACTCTTGCTTACCAAGAATCTTCTGCACTTAGCCGCTCAGTGGCCGTGAACAGCTCCAGGCACTCGCTCAATTGGATTACTGGTCGCTTTAGCATGGCCCTGCTGCTGCTCGCGGTCTCGTGCTGGTCAAGGCTCTGAAAACGTATTAGAATGTTAAATTGATGAGGGAAAAAAAAAACCAATCAAAAACCTAGGCTTTATAGAAGCACAAGTAAATGTTACAAAAAATTATAGGGTTAAAAATGTTTACTGTCTTCCAGACAGTTTCATCTAATTTCGCAGATTTGTTTAAACCTACATTGCTTAAATTTGTCATTGCATTTCCATTAGGCTTACTGATCAATTGCACTATTCAAATACCTAATTTTGTTTCATTATAGTATACCGGATCCCAAGTCAAACCACAGTGAAACTTACGTTCGAAAGTTTTTCGTTAAAATAGAGCTCCTTGGCTCTGGGATGCCAGTCTACGGACAAATAAGGCCGATCTGGAAAACAACATGAATTCTGTCATAAATAAGCATGACAAGCTTCGATTTGGAGTTCAGCAACTACAAGGATAACTCACGAGAGAATTTGACGAACTGGCCATCGTTCTTGATTTTTTCCACATCAGTACTGCCAGAAGAGTTAACAAAGTGCATAGTGAACATGTGAGGTGGTTTGTTGTCGTCACTGCTCTGATAATCCAGCTCCTCCTGTGAGTCTATGCCTTCGTCGTCATCTTTATTTTCTTCCTCGGCCTGGGAATCACTCTCTTCTTCATCATCTCCATTCGCCATGTTCACCTCTGAGGGGAAGAAAAAATGAATTGATTAATTTTCGATGTCAAAACTCTTTAGGCAGTTTATTTTCCCAAACGGGCAGCTTGGAACAGATAATTTTCAAGATTGAATATTTCTATATGTAAAAAATACAAAAAAACAAAATTAACAAGAAACCAGAAATGCAAACAGTGCTGTTTCTTTCATCACTAGTTGTATCAAGTACTGTAAGTTAAGAAATTTTTGTAATTGTGGACACTGAGGTAAATTAACAATCAGTATGACCAGTGGTCAGATACAGTCTGGGGAAAGGGTAACAGGATACAGTTAGAAATAAAGACGGGCATGGACAAGGTTGAGGATGATATTTAGAGCAACTATCCACCTGGGTCACGAACCCAGGTATCTCAAATGCAGCATGCAAAACAATACTACTAACCCAACATGACTTTGCTTCCTTTTGAACAATTTGAAGATTCCCAGTTTAAAAAAAATGTTAAAAGCTATTAAACACTTGACAAACCTCCATTCATTGTGTTATCTTCCTCTTTTTTTGCCCACCATTCTTCTTCGGGCGACGGAGCTTGAACGTATCTCCTAAATCGAAATTTGGTGGTTAGTCTTTGAGTGTGGTCCAAGCATTCACAGCATGCAGAAATCAGCACAACTTACAGCCTACTTACGACATTTTGTTAAGTATGATATTGTACAGCATGTCACAGGTGCACTTGTGACGCGGAGCTGCCACCACGATGGGCCGGCCAAAAAGGTGGTATCCAGCCCTGCTGTCGCTGCTGCAGCCTGGCAACTCTCTGTAAAACACAACGACAATAAAACCAGAATATGTCAAACCAGTTCCTTTCAAATGACTCGTCAATGCATAAAGCAAACAGACGTTCACAGATTCTTTCAATTCACATTCCAGTATTAAAACAACAGGTTTACCTTTTTTGCCTCATATACACTGGTAGGACAACCGTTTCATTGTCATCCATAGAGGTCACTGGTATTTCGTATCTGTGAATGACAACAAATCCATTAATAGAAACGCAACCTCGCTTGA
Source organism: Rossiulus vilnensis (assembly GCA_034700785.1). Lineage (NCBI taxonomy): Eukaryota > Metazoa > Arthropoda > Diplopoda > Julida > Julidae > Rossiulus > Rossiulus vilnensis. The sequence goes on along the minus strand of JAQIXS010000209.1, from coordinate 39,065 downwards.
TAACTAAAATTGAAAGACAATACTGATAATCATACATGAAAATTGAATCCCTGTCCAAGATGCCGCTCAATGCTTCCTCCTGCTGAAAGACCTTGTGAAACTTATGGTTATAGACATCAGCTACAAGCATCTGGACAGGTAAATGGTACACACATTAGAAAACATTTGCGGAATAATAAACGCAGGGATTTACTTCGACTTACCTTATTTACAGGCACACCAACATGCCTACCGAGGGCTGAACACAAATCACTTATGCAACCTGCTTTTGGAACTGTCAGTTTATACTGCAAAGAAAAAAAGCATAAGCAATTATAGGATAGATCTTGTAAGAGAAAAAATACCACAAACTGTAAAGGAGCGTCAGGCAAAACTATGTAACCCCCCACCCAAATTATGCATAATTTTAGCCAAACTAAAAACATTTGAAAATAATTTTTGCATTTTCAAGGAAACCATAGGTTAACAGCATCCATACCTGCATCGTTGTCACAGCGGAATCCAGAGGCATAAAGCAGACCTCAATCTGGCGTTCCTTCTTAATGGGCAATGGTAAAGTTAAGTAGCAAAACGGATCGAAGGTCACAGAAATTTTCCCACAATCTGGTTCGGGACAAACGAGGGTGGACTTAAGCAGACCATGAAAGAGGTCCACGATAATTGAATCGTTGCGCTTTCGGTAATTCTCCCAGGCTTCCCTGGCAACCACCTATTGAAATAAAGATTAGTTAGTGAACAGTAACAAGCAACTTAAAATGCTGAAGGCAGACTCACATCATCAGGGCGACCATTGGCATCCCTAAGTTCGATATAAGGTTTCTTCTTAATCCGGTTGAGGTCCTCGTGCAGACCGTCGAGAAGGAAGGCCATAAGCTCTTGCGAATCCTGCTGCTGATAGCCAGAGAACTGAGGGGCGAATCTGCCTACTTGCATCTAAAGAAAGGTGAGGGATGGTAAGGTCATAAAGGGCGTGCTAAAAGCATGAAATTCATTCCAGATGTAGTGTGGCAAGATTATTTGATACACAGCAGCTATGATCATTCAGAAAATTGTCAGCTTTCCTGATTTTTTCCTTCACTCATTTCCCCGACTTTTCTGACCACCACAAATAAATTACCCTGACTTTCTAAAAAAATCAGCAGTGAAACGGTAATATTTATTAATACCAAACATCCATTTTTGTAGATGTAATAATTTCTGAGCAAGTGCATTTTTATCAGCAAAATAAACGAAAAATATTAACATTATCATACACATGTGTATATATGCATAGTTATTAGCATTTTTAGTCTACATATAAACACCTTTTTAGAAATTCTGTTAATAGAGGGGCGAAAGAAAAATTGTTTATACACACACAAGGAATTTTCCTGACATTTCCTGATTTTCAAGCAAAACCAGACATTTTCCCTGACTATCCCTATTCCAGGTAAGTACAAACCCTGATAAACAAGCTGACAAACTTAATTTTGTCAATCGACAATTGGTAACAAAAATCTAATTGAAGGAATAGTAGTCATCATTACATCTTACTTTGAAATTTCTAGGAGCAGTACACGTGTGCTTTCCAGACCACATGATCTTCACAAGTTCCCCATAGGATTTGGCAATCTCTCCTTTCATGCCGAGGGGGTTTTCGGTGTTGAGCTGATCCCAATAGAGGTCATCCAGGAAAAAGCGGGTGATAGGAGGCGTGTTGCTCATGCATTGGAGGGCAGAATTCATGAAGCACGTATTTCCCAGGTTGGACAGACCACATAGACCAGGCTGAATGCCTGAGACACTGTTGTCGATCTCATCATAATTATAGCTGCTGCTGCGGTAGCCATCCATTGCACTGTACCCTCGCGTTATGCTAAGAAAAACCACGCCATATAAAAACTGGCTTGACGGTAGGCCAACGGCAAGGTTCTAAAAAAATGTACTTACACAGCATTGCTTGAACCTGAGTTGGAGTACGACTTGTTGCTTTCACTTGCAGGAAAGTTCAGGGCGCTGTTTGTACTGCAATGCAAGGGAAAACAGGATGTATGAAATAAGGACTTTTACGTTTTTCTGCACTTGAGATTCAGATAGTTTAGGGTGGATTATTTCCATGTTTATTATTGTCGAATGTGGAATGCATTAGTGGACGATCAATACGTTCATGTAATTAAGTAAAACAAATGCATGGATTGATTTTGAGATAAAATTAAAACAAAATATGTGAACATTATGTTAACTGACCACTTGACCTGCCAGGGCCATGAACCATCATCGTTTTGCGGCTCAATGATGAGAACTTGGCCAGTGTACAAGCCAGCATCCTGAATGGTTCGATCCTTATTCGTGATCTGTTCATACGTGTAAGATGAATAGCGGTGCCAAAGTCTGGTTTCTTTGCTTTCAGGAATATTGAATAATTTCTTCATTTCTTTCTCTATGCTTTCTACAGAGGGAAAATTAAGAAATATTGAATTTTTAAGTAAATTAAATCAGACAGCTTTGAAAAGAATGAGCAATCTATGCTATAAAAATTCCTAGGGCACTTTACATTCTCTTAAGGATTTTGCGAACCAATAAGCACTCACCAATGGCAGCAACCTTGCTGAATGACTTGCCGACTAAATTTTCCAGGTCGCTGCTCAAACATAACTTGAATTCGACCAGATATACTTCAACCTAATTGAGTACATAAGATTATATGTCAATAATTTAACTCTTGTTTTTCTTAATTTCGTTTCCATGTAGTACACAACAGAAATGGGAAGATACCTACTTGACAAAGTTTTACATATAACCCATTCTCAACGACATGACGGATAATGGGCTCCTGTCCAGGCATTATACCGTATAAGCCCACCAACATGTCCCAGGCTTCATTAGGCAGGAATACATAGTCTAATTCTTCAATAAGATGCTCTCTAATATCTCCTGAATTATCAGCTAAGATGCGAGAAAAATAGGACTTTAAACAATTTATTTTTAAAGATAGAAATTTGTGCATACCATGGTACATTACGTCAAACTACTGCATCACCTTTAAAAAGTGGGGTGTTGTCAATAGGTCCTGGGTGAGTGCTTTGCTCACCCGCAACCTTGTCCCAACTGTCAAATCCAACATACTTTTTCCACTGTTTGAACCAACGATTATCGACAAGGTACCTGTGGTAAAAGCAAAAATGATATAAGTTTGAAACATGTCAAAGCAATAGTTGCTCTACAGATGGATCCATGAATGTGCTGCAGCAGTGTTATGATAGCTGAATAGTTGTCGTTTATGTAATATTAATTGGACAACTTGAAGTTATAATTGAAGTGTAAAATCCATCATTACACAGGAGATCAAATGTAAAAGAAAGTTAGGTCAAATAATATATAGCAGTGATTTTTTTTTACATTTAAAAATGCTGAATTTATTTTAAAACAGTGCAAAAAGATATGTCTAGCAAACGCTCTCCATGTAATAGCTTTGAAGTCAGTACATGAGTCATGGAAGGTACACCGAGCTTGGCATAAATTCATTAAAGTCATGGAAGGCGTATTTTAAAAAAACGTTCTCATAATGTAGTGGTTTAATTTTTGATTTTATAGCCTTTATAGAACTCTTAGCATCGTTAAATAACTAATAAGCCTAGGTGGTCAGCCACTCAAGGGCATATCTAGATATCAGACTTGAACTACAGTACACATTTGCAAATCTGGTATTCATAGATCAAAATTTTTATTCATGAACTCTAGTGATCTTCTGTCAGCAGGCCAGATCTACTCATTATTGGGCAAAATATTTTTAAAAATGTATGCAAATATATCTTAGAAGCACCTGAAATACCAAACGTACGAAATGTACTGAGATCACAGAATATGTTTGCATATTTTGGATTAAGTGATTTATAATATCGACATTATATTATTACTATACTCGTTATTATATTCTCTGGACTGGGCGGACATGCATGATTATAGTGAAGTAGCTGATTGTTCTGATAAAACTTTCTCAGAGGTCCTATGTACAAGTACAGAGAATTGGTAATTTTTTGTAAAGTTGCCCGTGTTCATTAAGGGCGTTGGGTGTTGATGACCAGCGTTACGTAATTTACGGGGAGGGGAGTTGTTTGCGTTTTGTTTGAAAGCGCTACATGGGGTGTGGAAGTTTACATTTTGTTATACCCGTGTTACATTGCGTTAAATGATTTATGCACAGTCATACAGCTCATCAACGGGCCTTAAATCCATATTTATTTCTGCATGACAAATTTGTATAGGTTTAGTCATATTTTTATTTACACCATGGCCCATCTGGCCTGTGCAAATGGACTTTGCCCAGTATTTGGTACATGACCAATCTGCCATGTGTTAACTACAACAGCTGACCTTACTTCCCCGATGACCTAGACCTAAATTTCCCTGTGATTAACCCTTCCGCCAGTTCCTGAGAATTGATCGAGTACATTGGAACCTTAACATTTGCTCATCTGAGGCAACCATCACTGAGGTAATTTCATGATTGCATCACAAATGCCGTAACCTGATAAGACCGGCACGTAACGTACTGAACGGAAACTCATACCGGTTGAAAATGGGCCGGAAAGAATTTCCAAGCCGCAAGATGAGAAAACAGTTATCCAGGGAATTTCGCAGCCGAAAATGGTCCTTAGCGATTCGGGACTGCGATTTCGCCTGTCAAAAAACTGCGTTTCTCAGAAAAGAAATCGGAAAACGTGATATTTTATGAGATAAACGCGGCTTATCCTTTCGAATTCCATTAACAAAATTAGGCTTACAGAACAAACGGGGACGTGCTCAGGTGCGACCATGCCGCAGTACCCTTTCGTGGCGTTTCTTAGAACTTAAGTCAAAATCAAGTGCGGATTGAGAAGACGGTCTGAAATATTTACCTCACTTCTCCATTCTTCAAAGACTTTTTCAATAAATTACTAATTGCGTTCACTTGAGCTTCCAAGTCGCGAGGAGTCGGACCACCTTCCGCCATCTTGGCTCCAAAATGGAAGTGCAGAAATGACGTCATTTGACGTAGGCCGCTCGCAGGGGACGACCGAAAGGTTCTGTCCTTTTTTTGTAGGACCCTCCAAATACATAAAACACCGGACATTAGGCTTACATCAAATAAATTTAATTTCTGTAGAAAATAAAATAGTTTTTATAATTAACACGCGAGTGGATCGGCAAGGAATGTACAAACAAACGAGAAAAATAACCGGGCATCGTGTTGCACATTGCCACCCAATGGCGTAACTTATCGATAGTATGACGTCACAAGCACTAGCGCGAAATTTACCGAGTTTGAATGAGCCCCAAAAGGCAAGCTGGGGATACGAAAACATTGTCTCAGCATAGTAACAACGAACTTTTATTTTGACATTTTTAGGAAAATTAAGTTTAGAAAAGGCTTCATTGATTGCCCAATGGAAAATCGCTATATATTACGACGAATATAAACATTAACTATTGCATTATTAGATAAAACAGATACTATTAGAAGAACTTTATATTAAGTAGTCAAAAAAGATATTTTACACATTCTAATACAATATATTGCGATATTTGAATTACAAATGACATTAAAGTTTCTCGTGAAATTATTATCTAGAAAAACAATGGTTGTGTATTTTGAAGTTTCTTTACGCTTTTTATTTTTTGGAATTGTTACCGAATTACTAAAGAAAGCTGTTGCCACATTAATTTTAACTACAGCAGATGAACATTATTGGGAAACATTCGTCGAATTAATATACAGTAGATTAAAAAACAGGTGCATACTACCGATAAATTAAGTCTTAGGTTAATTGTGAACTAAATAACACGTTATCAAACAATCGCTCAGTATTCAGTAGATAAAAAGACATGCATACAGAACAGAAGCAATCTTTACAAGGATTATTTTCATGATAAAAAAACGCATGGCTATAATCTCGATCTGCACCTGACAATTAAAAATACACCAGTTTAACTTTGATTTCGTGCAGAGCTAACCGCTGGTTGTAGCAAACTCCGAATAGTGTTACCGCCGACATACATGGGCAATGTCATGGTAAATCGGCGATTAAACTAAATGAAGCATGGCACATCCAGCACTAATTACATGTACAGGCTGGTGTAGAGGTGTATGCTTAATAAGAATGATTATTATTTAAATATGCATCTCTATATTTATGTATATATACAGTATTATGCCTTATCATACATCGGAAGTTAAATAATACAGTTTCACAATAAGGAACGTAAAAAAGTTTTGCAACTTCTCTAAAAATAGTATTAGGTAAAAGTAATTGTGAAACACTCACGTATTTGATTTTATAAATTAAAATAGTGGGAAAAAATCGATGCAATGGGCAGTGTCCCGAAACCGAGTTGAGCCGAGTTTGGAAGTGAAAATCGACCTCGATTGCCGGTTGCACCAATCAGTCATATTATATTATTACTGACCAATTAACAATAAAAATAATACTGGGTGGACAATTATAAGTACCAGAGTAATTGTTCAACAAAATAATATTCAGATCTTACACCTGAAAACAGAAAACTAAACCTTTTTGTGCCCGGCACAAAAACAAATTCATAAATCTTAGATCACAACTATTAAAGAAACAAAAAACATTCGATTTCATTTTCACAGACTGCTGTAAAATAAATTTAAATGAAACACATTCTAATGTGTGTGATATATTGTGTAATAAGTGTAATTACAAGTGGTAGCAAATTCATTGTTGTAATTACTGGTTATTTCATTTATCTTTTAAATGACATTTCAAAAGATGAAAAGATTGAATATTTAAAAACTATAATAAATACTAATTATGTTATTGACGATAGTACCAAGAATGATGAAAGTAAAATTTTTTAAAGCCTTGGCCTCATAATCCGCTGATCGGGTGAATCCAAATTTAGCACGTCAACAAAAATTTCGTTGAAATTTCGACTGGACCCTAATCGCTCATTGCCCTAACTGCTAAAGCCCACCTGGAATGTGCTGAAAAACATTACTAAAAATTAAAGTAAAAAAATAAAACACATCATTACTGCTCTGAAATAGCCACATGAAAAATGCTCCCTGTCACTGTTCCTAAATCTGATCACTTTCGGGCTGCAATCCACCATTGCAGGATGCTTGCTCCGAGTTGTCGCTGAGGCCTGGTTCAGAGTCCGGTGCTGCTGTGATCTCGACCCGAATGGCGTCGGACTGCGTTGCCCACAGTCTGAAATGCAGTTATAATGGCGGGAATTTAGCAAAACCGATGCAGCGCAAGTGTCAACTCAGCAGTTGCTTAAGATGGACTTCCGAATGCTAATTCGGCGGTGCATAGTCGAAATGCCACTTCAGTTTCGGTGCAAGCTGGACGTTCCTGCAGCGGTTCCAGACCCGAGGATCCCAAGCAAACGGAACAAAAGTGCAAAACTCAAAAGCATGGTGCAAAAAAAGAACTACAGACTATAGCAACAGGTTTTGGAAAGCGCAGAAGTGTTTTTCAAATACTATGAATTTGTAATATTAACTGTCTGTTCAACTTCAAACCCCAAAATCAGCGCTATTTCTTCCTTGGTATAAACAGTCTTACTGAGAAGTTAGTCATGATGTTTAAATGCATTTTGGAAGATTCATTTCTTGAATTTCAATGCAATGTACGAAATGCCTCTACTGAAAAATCTACCAGAGCCCTGGTGGGATCTATATTTCTGCCAAGTGCAATGCTTTCTGCAGGACAATGAACAGAATGTAGACATTAGCTGATTAAAAATATGATACACTTGTTTCCTAACTGTAATGCTCAGCTTACCCCTTTAGGCACTCGTAAATTCTTTTGGCGTGGGACTTGATTTCATCATTCGAGTGTTTGGTGAGGACAAAGATGCGGTTGCGCAGTTTGTCGGTCACATTAAGTCCGTAGATGGCAGCATACAGAGTTTCAGGGGAAGGCGCCTTCTCCTCGGCAGGCAGGTCACTTGGCTCTAAATTGTTCTTTTGCACTGTGGACGTTACGTTGTCCAGCACGGTCGTGATACGCAGCAGGAACTCCTCTTCGCAGGACGGGGCAAGCATGTCCAGTAGCAGCGTAGGTGCCTTAAGGGTACACGTGAAATATTTTTGTTCATAAAAGCGTAAATTTTTAAATTTCACAAATTTAAAAACGGATACTGACATGAGCGGCCAACAAATGCGGCACCATGCTGGGGTTGCATGATAGATTGACCAGCAGCTTGCAAACTTGGAGTTTGACAGCATCAGGCCCCCTGTCAAGCAGCGTGCTGAGGAGGTGCAGAATCTTTACGTATTTGACATGCCAGTCAGAAAGCACTGCCAAATTTGTAAGGGTGATGAGGGATGGCAGTAATAGCTCTTCGCCCAATGCATTCGCTTTATCGATGTTGGCCATCAGAGGAGACAGGCAGCACTGGCATAAGTGAATGAATATTCAAAGGCTCAAAATGCATATCAAAAATAAGAATGCCTATACTTACAATGGTCAAAACATTTGGCTTTTTAAGCCACTAAAATAAACAAGTGTGAAACATGTATCTCCTAAACCAGCCTTAAGTTCTTACGTTTTTTGCAAGCAACTCATCAATATATTTAACCTTTTTATAAATATTAAGAAATAAAACGAAACGCAAAAGAGCAAAATTAAAAAAAAAATCATTCGATGTACTTTAGGCTGTATCATACAAATTTTAAACAGATAGTGCTTTAACTATAATTTGTCCAGTGATGCTCAAAAACATTTCATTACTATGAGAAAAATTTCAAAAAGTCTACATTCTCTCCCTTAAGTTTAAATAAGCATAATTTGTGTTTTAAATAAGTTACACCTGTTACTGCCTTACTAAATATTAACACGTACCTTTAGTTCCCGTAGGTTGTCCTGGTTCAATGAAAGATTTCCAATGGCTTGGATTGCCGATGTGCGCACTTGTTGACTATTCACAGGATTCGTCAAAAGATTACTTAGCATAGAAAGGCAGCCGGTTTCTCGTAAATAGTTCTAAAATTAAACAAAACGAGCTTTAAATACAGGCACAAAGCCATTCCAAGCACTACCCATAGAATGTGATCTTAAATCCAACACCAGTTTCATTAAAGTTATCCTCTAGATTTACATTTTTTTAAATTCAATAGGAAAGCAATTTTAGAATTCTGCTACTCGATGAGGCTTCAATTGGTGTTCAATTGGTGTTGAACGCAATACCCTGTTGTCAGCTGAACTAATGGGGATAAAATCCATATAACTAATTGCTTACGCGTTTACAACTACATCTAGGTGGCCACCTGAATCAGTGTCACATTGAATTTATTGTATCTTATTGCAATACAATTACAACCTCACATTCCAACGATTATTTGTTTTAAGGCTAAAAGCATGCCATCATTCATAAAAAAATGATCGTACTTTTTTACTTCAAACATTCATTTTTTTCCATACTGTAGAATTGTTTGTAAACTAGGGTTTCAGATTTGATTTATAATTTCAAACCGTCATTCCCAAGAAATTGGGAAAAAATAGCAACCCGCAATGCAAGGAAGATATGCAGTGAAGCCCCATTTCCAGAGGTCGGATACAGGTTCTTTTAAAAAATTTTAAATTTTTTATAAATATACGGGTCAATTTGATATTATAAACCATAGCTGAAACCTTGGTGAACGACAAATTCTACATTGGTAAAAATAAATTTTGCAATTTTAAAAAACATTTCTAGCACAAATGTACAAGTAATGCTTCTGCATGGTGGGCATGCTAAATGAGTTTATCGACCAGGAATAAAAAATACCCACTTCAATTACCCCATTATTCTTATCAGAGTTAAAATGGGCTTAACGACCGACTCATGGACACCGGAAAAACTCCACAGCTTGAAACCACGTGTTGGACGTACGATCAGATCTAACACAACGAAACGTCAATCCTGGCAGAAGCTTCCTACTTGGTTAACGGAGAACGCCGCGCAGTTGGTGATAGTTGTGAGGGTACGTAGTAGAAGGGCCTCGTCCTTGGTATAGAGAAGCGCTACCAAGCTCTGGGCCTCGTACGGAGTAATGATCCTTCCCTTATTGTACAGCCCATCCAGGCGCTTGCGCAGTGTCTCCTCCGAGTCCTTCAGCAAGATGTGCACCTCGGTGACCTGGTTGGTCGTGGCTCCCTCACTGTTTGTGAGGCCACCACTGTGAGGTCGGTTGGGCGAGCGCCTGCGGCACGTGCTTTTACGTCTGAGGATGGGCGACTGCGGCGGAGACACGTTGGTGAGGTTCTCAGCCGATCGACTGATGAACTGGTTGATGTCCACGGGACTGAGAATGCGCGGTGAGCTCCAGGGGGAGCACTGCAGGCTGCGTGGCTTGTAGAACGGCGAGAACCTCATGATGATGCCCTCCTCACCGCCGAAGTGCCTCGCCTGAAGGTTCAGCTCCCGGATGCGCTCTTGCACTGTCAGCTGGCGCATGAGGCCGCCATTGGAAACATCTAAATTTCCCAAGAGAAAATCGGTTTGACTCGCTACACTCAAGCGGCGGATAGTATGAAATGTACAAGGACCGTCATCTGCAAACGTACAAACCAGAGATTAAATCGAGGCCGACAATTATGTGGCTTGGTAAACGTGCGAATGAAATTTGCCAAATGGGAAGGTTGGCCAGTGATACCAAATCTTGGAATTGCCATGCTAGCTAAAGAGTTATAAAATCCCTTGACTACAGACTAAAAAGGTTGCACTTTCAAAAGTAGTAAATTAGAAATAGGCCCTACTGATGAAAAATCACTTTTGTCAATGCAGAATTATTTGCTTGCCACACGCCAGACTGGTTCAAGTAATACACAAGAAAGAAACTGGCCCACCTGAAGGTATTAAAAACTAAATGCCTTTAGTTCAGCAAGCAGATTTCTAATTTAAAATCGGAAATTCATTTGGAAATGCAATGCGATAAATGCACACCGACTGCACAGAAAATGTACCGTGCTTGAAATAAACTGCGGAAAACAATACCAATGCAACTCAGATACCATACTTCCTACTGAAACTCTTTTATAGTGACAAGAATGCAGATGTCACAAAAAGCAAATTGATGAGGAACGTTTAGTCAAATTAGGCGAATTTAAAAGAGCAATAAATTTGTTTATAAAACGAGTTATTTCGACCCGCGTAATATACACTTATCAAGTGCTATTAATGCTTTAAAATGTTGTCATTTTGGCATTGGTTTATGTAACCAACTATTAAATCAAGAAATTGAAGTGAAGTATTGCACCCTTTCAGTGGTTGACTAGAATACTATAGGTGATTTCGGTACCAATGTGAGAAATGGAAACGCCCTTTATAATGAACATTAAACCTATACCAGTTCTCGCTGTTCTAAAACAAACCATCTACTTTAAAATAATATTTGAATCTCATTACAAACATGCACACATGAGCTGTAAACGGCAGATGTCAAGATTTTGCAAAAAAACAAGCAAACAATCATGACAACAACAAGAATTCATCGATGCAGTGAAAGGTTATGGAAATACGACTGCCACCAACATGAATGAACTAGATGAGAACAAACAAAACCCCACAGTGAACACGTTCTTAAAGTCAACCCGATTTCAATTGTCAATTATTTCAGCATCTGCTGCCCTACAATTCAGCTTTGAAGAAAGTGGTCTGAGTTTTTCTAGTGAGCTTCCAACCAAAAAGGTTCCCAACCCAGGGATAACGCAAGTTAAAAAAATTCCAAAATCGACCGTTTATGTTTTCGTGCATTCTTGAATAATTCATTAAAAAGTTTTAAAAACAAGGCTTTGCCGACCACGAACCAATTACAGTGGGACGTTGAAAGTTATTGAAAGTGTTTGCCCATTTGCGTGACAACTGGAATACTGGTTGATGTCAGGAAGGTGGTAAAAAGGCAGCGTTGCAGCGTGCAGTTTACATGCTCCCAACCTACATACTGGGGAAAAGAAAACGAAAAAAATCAATGGTTTGAACGACAAAATCAGTCAGTCTCTGCTCTTTGGCATTACTAGCTGGCATGAATCCAGATGCGAGGCAACAACAATCAATTTTACGATGTCCACAGCCTTCTCCATATCAATCCATATCGACACAAAAGCAAAATGCCTCTATTAGCAAAAATGGCACACCTAGAGTTTAATGCACCATGAGAGGCCCATTTAACAGCCTTAAAAACTGCCACTCAACTCGGGATTAATTTGCAAATGACAATGCCACATATGCGCGTTGATGCGTTGAGAGTGCCTGTGACAGTGTCCTCATGGGCCTTGTGGCATTCAAACAGATTGGTATCTTTGGCTCACACAGAGCACTCATAAAGCCTGGGCAATGTAAGTTATTCAAAGTTTCTGCATAATTTGAAAGTGCAATTAATTCATATAGATAACATCTGAGGCCATAACGAAAAAAGTAATTAACTTGTCTAGTCCTTCATTGCTTATTTGCTGAAATCTCAAGCAAATGCGCTTTAGCGAGCTGTACAACATAAATTGCAAATGGCATTAACCAAGTCATTTTGTACACACAACTTTCTGCATATGGTAGTTTGAGACGATTGCAACTTTCAAAATCACCCAAATGCATTTAGCTCCATGGGCAGGTCACTTTTTAGTTATTTAAAAAAATTTAAAATCAATAAAAACATTCCCCTTTTCGAAATAACCATGTGAAGTTATCGCTGGTGTAATGGTGGTATGGTGGTAATTTCGTTGCAATATACTGTAGCCCCACATGTACATATATGCATGTGCCATTTTTGGATTCTGACAAGCAATACATGTATTGTAAAATGGGCAAGCATATTATTGAAATTGCCACAATTAAAAAAAGCCAGTGAAATTGAAGGAAAATGCAACTTCTGAAGTCCAGAGGAACTTTATCCGAAGCTGACAAAATATTCATCAGAAATAGACTGCCAGAACCAAAATCCGAATCTAGAACCCAGGCAGTTCAAACAATATAGAATAGTAGCCTTCATGTGCACATCAGCACATGTACTTGCATGCAGAGGGGCGCATTCCAACAGAAATAAGTGAAAATACCTACATAGGCTACAATCACACAGTTGTAGATCAAGAAAAACAATGCTCGTGCGGGGGTGATACCATAACTGGAAAACCAATGAAATCCCCTCACCCACCCTGGATCCTGGGATATATAATTCAAAGTTTCATTTGGAACACAAGGTTGTACTCTGGGGAACATTTTTCGAGAGAAATGTTTTCCGAGCATCGAATGTATTTAATTCTCTCTAAACAGTCAAAAATGTAAGACATATAAACACTAAGAAAAAACAGTGACGTTTAATACTTGGGCTTTATTTAATTGACTACGTAACTAATTAACAATCTTTTAATAAGTAAAAAAATGATGCAATACTGAAACATCAATTTGATCGGCATACTGAGCTAATATTAACATGCACTGCTATAATTACACGTAGTGGATTAATTATGATTAAATACGTATACACGTATCCACAAATTCAAGATATGATTGCAATTTTCTTGCTTTCCTAAGCATTCAAGCATACAAATATAGCTGATAAGGCAAAGGAACGAGATAAAAACAAAAAACAGAGAGATAATAATAGGGCTCCAACGTCTATGTACAAGATCCCCATCAATTGATGCCAGAAGGATGCTACAGTGTCTGCGAGTCTTGCGACCTACATGCTACGTGTAATTAAGTTCATGCTCACCGTCATCCTCGTCGATTCTCCGTCCTCTTCGGCAAATTGCATTTCTCACGACACTGTAACCGACGTATGCAAAACCAGCGAATATTGCTGAACACAAAGCCACTCTGCTCACGGTCTTGTCTCCAGTAGCCGCCGCCATGTTACCGCCTTTCAAGACCTCTGGCTCTCAAATTGCAACTTTGCCCCCGAAGGCAAACACGCCAACGCGATTTTTAGATGAAAAAACAGATGAAAACTGCACTGGAGCTAGCTAACGGTGGTAAAGGCGAAGATGCATCGTGAAGCAAAATCAAAAACCTCACCTGACCGAAACCGCTAGCGAAAATTCTGTCGCAAAATCGGCAGTGATGCCAAGCAGTCCAGTTTTTGAGATGCTGTGCCGTGGCACCGCAGGCTTGCCACCCTCCAGGGGTTGCTTTTTAATTGGTTTTAAAAACCTGATTGCGAAGTTGAAATACACGTCGCACCCCATTTCGGTAGCTGTACAACCATTTTCATATAAAAAAAGCATAAATAATCGCTTGTTACTGCGAGAAAGCGCCCTGATAATAACAAAATTAACCGCAAACCCAATGACCACAACTAGGGAAAAAAGGACAGGGATGAAAGCGGATCTGGTCACCTTGGTCAAAGCATGATATGATTTTTGTGCCGAACGCTGCGGAAAAAAGCCGGAAAAATGGGGTTTATGAAGGGACTAGCGCCGATTCGGCGGACGTGGAAGTACCTTGAGGCTGGCAAAATAATTCTTAAGGAAAGAGTTAAAATATTGACCATAAACTACAATATATCTGGAGAACATCACAACGGCACCAGGTACAGAAACTAGCGCGTGAGAAGACAGTCAAGGCATAGCCACCGCTTTGCATTACTTTTCGTGCAAAACATTTTCATTCAAAGAGTTTGCTTCCAATTGTCATTATCTCGTTTTTCTCAAGCAAACATGTACCGTACCTAACGTAGGTACTGGTTCTCTGTGCTGTATTAATATGACCATACACACAACTTAGCAGACAAATTTGTTTATGATTTTCAAAATCAATTTTCAAGACAGTTGACCGTTACTTTTTGGCATTATGGTATTTCTTTTGACATTCATACCACGTCGCCCCTGCTGTTAGTAGTTTAGCGAGCTAGATGATGGATAAAAAAACCCGATATCAAAGTGTTGACTGGCGAAGATAATATAATGAATTTATCACCAATTTTCAAAGATTTACCGAAAATGTTTGATATCTGATTTTTTTCTGTGACTTGCTGACTCCCCCACCACCACATGGACCTGCACGTCGATTTATGGTATCAGATAGCATAGCGTAACTTATTCTCGGATAAATCGGATTTCACAACCAATTAAAATATCGCCTGTTATATTTAGTACTGACTTCCTTTATGTTCTTTTACAGAGACTTCGTGTTTTGGTATTTGCCACAGCTTCAGTACAAAAATCCTGAGGTCCAAGTGGTCACTTTCAGAAATTTGACTCCCAGTCCGTTCATCCGATGCTTCCTGGGTAGGTGCATAATGCTGAGAAAGGACATTTTACGGTCAGCTAGTTGAACAGATTTCCGTTGTAGGAAAGATAAAAGCAATAATCCTCAAAATTCTGCTAGACACAAGCATTGCAAAAATAGTTGGCTAATAGGGATTGCTTTTCAGATAATAACGAAGAAGTACTGATTGACCTTGAAGGCAAAAACAAAGATGAAATCAACGATTACCTGCTAAAAATCCTGGGGAGACCAGAGTAATTAACAGCTTTCTCTATCTGTTTAAAAAGTTACCTGCTTTTCTTTACTCATTTTCACTTCTTGTGCCCATCGTTTCAGGTCCGACTTGATGACTGAAGTCAAGGAGAAGGATCAGAAGCCCAGCCTGGCCAACTTTGGGAGGGACTGCAAAAGGCATTGCATTTGCGAAATTCCAGGCCAGGTTCCCTGTCCAGCTGTAATTGAATTTCCTAAGTCCATGAGAGGAAAATTCAGGCACACATTGGAATGAGACTTAATTTTCTGTCTTAAAATAGGTTAACAATTCAGGTATTTCTAAATAAACTATTATGTGTATCACTACTCTAGGTTCTTTTTTAAAAGCCATTACTAATAATAGAAATTAAAAGCAAGCTTCCTGACCTCAGCTAGCTTACCATACTTATCATCTCAGATTCTCAAACACTGTTACTCTTAACTGGCATGTTATTTAACATAAAAATATATATTTTGTTACACAAAGCACTAAACAATTAACCACAAGGTTGTTTTGGAAACGGATAATTTGTTTGTTAACTTCTTGGGGAAACAGTAGTATTTTGAAGTTTTTCGTTGTTATTTTTGAAATCAAAAACTGAAAATATTCAAGTTCATGAATTATTTTTCATGTTATTTAACATGTTAGTTAAAAGTATTCATTCTTAACAATGTTTGAGAATATCTTTATTTCATTATTTATATATTTTAAAAAAGTTTCCAAAAATAAATCTTAAACGTGGCCAATTTTCAATAGAAGTTTTGTTATCAGTTGTAAATCGAAGACATAGGGACAAAGATATTTACAACTAATATATTAAGTGGCTATTTCGGCAATCTCCATTGGGAACAACTTTGAAAAGTTGAGAATCATTTCAATTATAACGAAGGAATTCCTTACAAATTGTGCCACCACTTACAACATAAAAATGAGATAACAATTTGAAGTAAAAATAAATTATAAATTTTAATATACAAAAACGGTGTTAATTGTAGACCTGATTATTCATATATATATGTGTTAGAGGTGGGTTTGGAAATAATGTATATTTGTGATGAAATGTAAATAAGCAGCCTGTTTCAGACAAGTAAGAATGGTTTACCTTATTTGAGAAGTCATGTTTTGCTCAACTCTCACCATGTTCATCTCTGCTTTTAAAATATTCTTCCCTTAACTCTGTCAGATTCGCTTCCAACATGGTGGCTTCCTCAAATTTATGTGCCTGCTTCGCTTGTTTGATGTAATTCTGGATGATGTGCATCTGCTGGAGAATAGGGTCCTCGTTGTCTGTGATTCGCGTAATGGCAGAATCAGGTCCCCAGCCAGCATCTATAGACACTGCGCTAATATTATGGGCCTCCACCACGCCAATAGGTCGACCTCTGGATTGATCCTTATGAGGCGAAGCCTCCCTGCTTCGCTGGACCGCTCTTCTCTGCAGCTCAATAGCAGCTTTTCTCTCTTGGGCGATTTTCTCTTGCAATTCGCGCTTCCGCCTTTCCTGATAATAGAAAAGAAAAGAAAATAATATCATTGATTTGGTAGTGGAAATTAACGGAAATTATAAAAACAAAATGCAAATAATCATAATAACTCAAAAACAATAGATTTTGTAGAAAAAAAGAAAACCGTCAAAAACCTCGAAAGTCTTTTTAAAACCATTCCTTAGTTGCCAAAAATTGACTATAATAGTGGCACCATCTCTGCCTTGCATGCTGGAAACCAGGGTTTGAATCGCGAGTCAGCTATCCTAATTATGGTTTTCGTGGTTTCAACAATATTTCCAGGCGAATGCTTGGATAGCACCTAAGTAATCCGCTACGATCGTATTCACTCTTTCTCCATTTGGTTTTATGACCCCTGCCACAGCCCTCAGATCTTCTAACAGGCAGCTTGTGGGTATATTTATAATGTCACTTATGCGTAAAGCCTGGGTTAAACTGATTGAATCCCTTACCGCATGACATCTTCATGCTGACTGTAGGGTATCAAAAAGAATACAACAGCATAATGTTTGCCTATTTAGACTTATCTGTTCAGCTGTATGTAATTTTCCCGTAATAGTGAAAAATGAAATTTTTATGACCGAGAAAGGTTCAATGGTAGAAACTGTTTGAAAACCGTAAAGAGCAGCTTTTGTAAACAAACTTAAGTTTAAGGTGGCATATTCACTCTGATTTGGTTGACGTCCTCTTCAGAAGGAGGCGAGGGCAGGCCCAACATCTTGTCCTTCAAGTAATGATTACTGGACTGGTAGATTCCTCTTTGTAGTTGTATTGCCCTCGGAATAGACTTCACATCTCCATCCTTGATACCCAATACGAGAATTTTCTTACTGAGGGAATCTATGCATTCTGCCAACTTCATCACTTTCAACCTCAAATCCTGGGTGGCTGCCACTGTGTAACTAGTTTCACCAGCACTTTAAACGCAACAGCAGATGGAATCAAATTGTAATTCTTTTTTGTTAATGCGCAAGTCAAGCTTTTTTAAGTTATTTACTTACTTTAACGAGTTAATCATTTTTAAATATCGGTGTCTTAGATGTGCGGCCTCGTCCATGCAAGATTTAAGCTTCTGAAATCCAATTCTAAAATTCATTTTCATCCTCCCTTCCAATCAGTGAAAATGTTGACACATTCACATCACACTCACCTCATAAAAATGTACAATTTCAGGCTTGTCATTGAGCTGTTCGTTTCTCTCGTTGTAACGATCGAGCAAGTTTTTGCACTGGATGCAAACGCGGATCTGGGGCTCCGCAGAGGTATTTAAAAGTGAGTTTAGGCTTGTCGTGCTTCCACTTCTTGGAATGGACAATAAGTAGTCGAAGACCAGTGCACCAGTGGAAGCAGCGATGTCGCTTTTTTCCAAATCCATAATTTCAGTTGGATTAGTCAATTTCTCTAACAGTAAGAAATAAAAATGTTAATGAAATCGTAAAAAACCTAAGTTGAGAGCCTTAATAAAAAAGCGCATGTTTATCGAGGAACTTGAAAATGCTTTTGATTTTTCTTGTTTATTTATTTTTTATTGATAAAGTCGAAATAAATCAAAAACTGAATGCAATGTTCGATTTTATACACCTTATTAAGCTTTGAACGTTAAATTTTTATAAACATTGTTCATTCGGGCGAAAGTTGTACACAATTTGTTCGTTAAAATAAAATTGTTGCCATATTTATAGCATTGCAGGTATTATTATAGGATTGCTCAAGTCAGCCCACTTACTTGCATAAGCATGGGTAATGAACATTGAGCATGAGCCACACATTATGCCCCCACACAGTCGGCAGTGACTCCTCCGTCTGGTTATGGAGAATGATTTAGCACAGTTAGGACAAAGTGGAACATCTTGATCAGCTACCCACATCACTAGAGACTTTTCACGAGCTGCAAGAGTGGCCCAATTAAATCTTTACTTTATCGTTGAGGGAGCGTTCATAAATGACATCATGCAAAAAAAAACTATTTTTGGACTTGCACCTGTCATGTAAGTGCCATTGTCAGATGGTACTCCTTTTACCCCCTTGTAAAGAAGGTTTATGGGGGTCTTTGTACAGTGTAGTTACTAGGGCAAAACATGTTAAAAATGCTGCACATCTGAAACTTGGAGGGTTGAAAATTTCCACACGTCGGTGTGTTAATCATCTCATTTCCTTCCTTCATTTCCTGTTTCATACTTTTTCTATTTTTCAATTTCCAATTATTCCTGAAAAAAAGTGATGTCACTTTTACCCTGACCCTCTCCCTCCCCGTCATCTTTCTGTCATGCAAGGACGGGACCCCCTCCCCCAAAAAAGTGACGTCATTTATGAACGCTCCCTGATCAATTAATAATTGCCAGCCATGCTACCTTTTCTTTTTGCTGGTTCAGCTGGCATGTCCGTAAGGATCTTGTCAAGTCGATTGAGAAGTTTGTTGGTCTCGATAACGTAACGATCAGTACGTGAATTTCGTATTTGTTTAAAATATTCCGTGTGACTGTTAATTGTACCTGTTAAGGTTTCAATGCATTTATTAGGCAACACTGCTTCCGATTTAACTTTAATTAGTTGAGGCCAAATAACTGATATGGAATGTAGAAGTTTGTGTAAACAAGCTCTTCATTGATTTCCCTAATTGTTGTTAATTGAGAAGTTTGAGAAGTTCCTCGACATATAACTTCACTGCATAGTTGTAAACGTTTCCTACTAGAGGATACCTTGCATGATCCCATAGCAATCAAAATTTCCCATCTGAAAATTATAGAAGAACTAATAGCGAATGCCACTAACCTAATTCTTGGGGTTCAGTTATCGAATTGTCAACACCAGAATACCCGCTTGATTCTTCGGGAGAACTGACATCGTCCTCATCCCTATTTAGAATTTTCTTCTTGGCTTTATCTAGCAGCCCTAAAGTGAATTGGCAAAGTATTAGTTTTATACTAAAAATAAATAAATTAAGACTTCAGCTACGATTTATGCAGAAAACCAAGCTGTTTAAAGGGACCATATTTATGGCTGGTATATTATGACATCATACCTCTAAATGCATTCACGGCACCGACATATTCTTCAGTGGAATGCGAAACCTCGTAATGATCCCGTAACTGCGAGCTTGAGCCCAAGTCGAGGTGGCACATTGGACACAGGAAACCTTCCCTGACCTCAAGGAGGTCATTGTCAAATGACGAAGCCATGGTACCCTGTATATTTAAATACAATTTCGTAATTATTAACAGCACAGAAACGTCAACACGGCTAACTCGATCGCTACTAACAGGTCTCTCGGGGCAAATATAGAGCATATCCTGTCAGTGGCAATCTAATGGGCGTTCGTCGACATTATAAGATTGGTGATCGAACCCACTCAAATTAAGATTATCGTGGATTGCAAAATCCACATTTTATTAGCGTAGAAATTAAATAGAAACTTGGTACCGCCGGCATGCGGTTCATTACCTCAGGAATATCTACGTGGGCATCAGCAAGCAGTCATAACTCGTGAAGTTGTCAACTTGAGGTCAATCAGCTGCAATCCATTGATAAACAAATCGGTCTGTGCAAGGTCCACCCCTTTCACGTGCCAATGAGAAATGCTTCGATTTACCATTGATTACACGGAAAAACATTAAGAAAATACTTAAGTGCGAGCTGCCTATCATTACCTGTTAACGTGCTGCTTAAATTAATAAATTTAGATTACTGAATCCAAACGTGACATAATTTTCACCAGAAACTAGTACCAAGGTTGTCAGATCGATTTAACAAATCCCGAAACCAATCCCCAAGGGCAACAAAAAAATATGTAAAAAGCCGCGGATAATTAATGCAAGATTTATATACTCGATTCGTCACATAAGCAATCGTTTCGTGGTATAGTTTTATTATGAAATGACGTCTCAGTAAAGCTGAATTCCGTGGAAAGAATGTGCGTCTGGCAACAGTGATAAAAGTCGCAGCTGTCTGCTAGTGATGTCAGAAAGTACTGAATCTGCGAGAACACGACGTACTTCTGTTGTAAGTTCAATCGACAGATTCAGCAAGTTTCAAAGACAAGACTTTGATCTATAACCAAACAGTAAGTTTTTTGTGTGTATGCATTTAATATGGATGATTCTAATGCTATGACTATAATCCTACAAGTGTGGCCACATGTAGGTCCTACATTCATGTTGCAAAATGTTACTCAAAACATGTGCATTTCAACTTCTTCCAGGCTGATCATGGGGGACAGATATAACATCCACAGCCAGTTAGAACATCTGCAGTCAAAATACATCGGTACTGGCCATGCAGACACGTCGAGGTTCGAGTGGCTGGTAAATCAGCATCGTGACAGCTGTGCCTCTTACATGGGTCACTACGACATGATGAACTTCTTTAGCGTCGCCGAAAATGAAGCTAAAGCGAGGGTCCGCTTCAACCTCATGGAAAAGATGGTCCAACCATGTGGTCCTCCACCAGAAAAGCCTGAAGATTAGGAGGAATATGGATCCATGAGAAAGCACTTCACTGTTCAGACGCACTATAAAAGACCTATGCCTCAGAAGACTGTTAACATTTGTTTATGTAGGTCACCAGCATTGTGAACACCAATAAAGAACCTTGATAACGAATGGTGGCGTTAATTGTTTGTGGTGGCTGATAATTTCAAAAGTGTTTCTGAAATGTCTGTGCAAGGACAAGTCTCCAGACATATGTTCATATTGCACACATATTTCAACAGTAAAACAATTGTAATTTACAGGAATAGTAGCTTTGTAAATAGTTTTCTAATATAGAATTGCTTCAGTACGTGTGACAAATCTACTAGTCCTGCAAAATCTATGGGGTTCCACGATGTGCTGTTTTTCTGATATTTCGCTTGATGTGACACTGCCTTAAACTAGCAATTGGCAAGTATTTAGTAGTGTCTCTGTTCACGAGACCATTGAGGCGTGGGAAATGATGACGTTTTGCCAAAACCAATTTTTCCGAACTCATTGCATTTGACCTATAATACAGCTAGGCATAATGATGCGAGACTTAGTGATTCTTAGTCCACTATAGGTTTGAAGCTAAGAAAATTATCCATGCTAAAATCAACTTAACAGAATTATCTTTTTTCTGAAAGCTTACATGAGAAAGAAAAAATTCCCCAAAACAGACAAGATTCGTGCATACCTTGAAAGTAAGGGATAGTCAGGGAAAATTCCGCTTCCCTACGAGGACATCCATAAGGGACGTCTTTGAATTTTCATAATTTTTAGAAACACACTCCCCATGTTCATCTTCTATTACTCCCCCTTCACATCCGATCCCCTTTTGAACAACACTATCACATTAAACGAATTAAATATACACAATTCTAACAGAAAAACAGGCTAGTTGTAATTTCATTTAATGAATTTCCTAGAAAGTAACGAAATCTGACTAACCATTCAGCCATATTTTAAATTGTAAAAATGGCAATTTAGTAGCAAATACATAACAAGAATGTTTTTTTTTTAAGTTTTTAATAACTTTAACTCAGTTTTAAGCAGTTCTTTCCAATTAAATTCGGAAATTCCAACTGACTATCCGGATGTCCTCTTTCCTTTGAACCCTCCCTACCGTATGGTAGTGTCCGGTTTTCGAAGACCCCCTGCTCTGGACGTCCTTTACGAAATTGTTAATAAATATTAATAGTTTGATGATTTATTTTACTGATAAAATTGCAATTACCCAGAAATTACTAGAGCTGCAAAAAAAGGTACAGTTTGCTATATAAATTTCCTTTATGTCATTGAGTTTGAACGTTTCTTTTTGCTTCAGAATTTATTTTCAAAAAGTCAGGGAAATTTGACTGGGTATAGGTCACGAAAATGATTTCGTAAATTTTGCCACCAACCCTGGCAGATAATTTTTTTATTGGCTCTCCTAAATTACCAGTACTTATTTATTTAAATTCTAATTTGTAATTTCCTCAAACATTTTAAGACTGAATCTAAAGTGCACATGCCAACCACGCAAATAGTTTACTACCAAACTGTTGCTTCAATTATTTACTATAAATGCTTATGCTAATTGGCTATCGACCTTCCATTTTTCATCATCAGGGATACCTCGAATTAGCTCGCCTTTTTTTTTCCCCTAACTGAAATCCTTAGTTTTTAATATACTAGAAGTTGACACATACTTACCTACAGTAATAATTTTATTTAGTCACAACAGCGTTGACCGAACGCTTTCCCAATGTCACTGATTCAATCGGCAAAGGAAAGCCCTGGCCCATGCTCACTTCCCATGTGCATTATGCAAAGTTATGAGACGCCATGCTGCACGTTTTCCATTCCACAGCCGCATCATTGTGCATGGCGCGAGCTCGCTGGTAGAATATATAGCGCGTGGCGTTTCATACACGAGGGATAACCCTTCGCATTTAAAGTTGACCGTTTTGTCCTAGTCCACCCCGCAGCATCAGGCGTCAACTTTGGTGGTTTGGGCGAAGCGCTTTCCTCACAACGCACCCTGTAGAGCTCTTCCTTCCGCACCACTCGTTCCATGTCCAGCCCGTGTGATGGTAGGAAGCTCTTTGTTCGATTCGGAAAACAAAGGTTAAATTTCGGTTTGGGCGGACCCGGGTCAGCGTCCTACCATCTGAAAATCATCAGAGACCGACGACCCATGTTATGAAGACGTTTGGCGAAGGTTGGTGCGCTTATTTTCGTCGCTTGCCGCTTTTGAACGCGATACCCGAGAACCGTGCCATTCATGTACGCACAATGTTAAGGCGAAAGGGTTAAGGCGGTGTGAAAATCACAATTTTTCGGCATTTGCCATCGCGCCCAACCGGCATTCGAGGTTGATTGCGGTCCTTGGAATGCTACGCCATTAAATACACCAACGAAATAAGCGACCGGATTAATAACCGGCAGGGAATTCGGGTTAGAAGGGGCCCGAAGCGGCGTCTGTTGGACCCGGACTAATTAAGAGTAGGAAGCCGATCATATGATGGAGGGTGAAAGGTGACGAATCCCATGTTTTCATTGGCAGGTCACCATTTTCTCGGAAAAAGTGATTCAAAATCCTTCTCGTGTGGAAGTGCGCAGGAGTGCTAGTCGCCCCTGTCCTTCTCTTGCAAGACTTTGTAACCGTGTGTCTTTAACTAGTCTAATCAATGCGATGCCAGTTTAAATACCGCAATGTCCTAATTGACATACTCAGACCAGATTCACGCCATTTTTGACATACATTTCATTTGGGGTGTCTGGTCTGGGGTTTTCTTTTAGGCTAAAAGTTGTTGTTATAACGTGATAGCAACTCAGTGAAAGTAATTGTTTTTCCAATTCAAAGTCACGAGTAATTATAAATTTATAACATGTTGAACATTAGGTAAAATGCACATTTTATTATCAACATGATTTGAAGCCCTGCTGAAGTATCAACTTTAAAATTTAGTATAATCGAATAATGCATAATTCTAATAGCTGTTCTTGAGGGGGGGAAATTGCCAAACCGTTTCATGTTACGATTAATCATTCTACCCAAATATGAATAGATTAACTGACCATTCCAGAATGGAGACAGCAGGCCAGCAATACTTACCGTCAACAGAATTAACCAACAATGAGTCTGAGAAGGATGACCCTCCCATGAGCTTGGACATTAACATCAATAACGTCGTGTCTAGTTTCAATCTGCGATGTCACGTCGATCTTCGACACATTGCCCTAAATGGTGCCAACGTGCAGTATCGCCGTGGGAATGGGGTGAGTTGTGAATTTGCTCACTAATTTATCAGAAGAAAGAAGAAAATCGAATTAAAATGATAACGTTTTCAGATGGTCACGATGAAAATCCGAAAACCCTACGCAACTGCTAGCATTTGGTCGTCGGGGAAGATCACGTGCACAGGGCCCACCAGGTAGTAGCACATTCACTACTAAAGGTTGTTGAAGAGTTTTCTGCCTCCTTCTAATTATTTATTCCACGTAGCGAGGAGATGGCCAAGGTGGCTGCTCGACGCTTCGCCAGGATAATCCAGAACCTGGGCTACAGAGTGACTCTTAGCAATTTCCGCGTGGTTAACGTGCTAGGAACCTGCACGATGCCATTCGGCATAAAGATTCAAGATTTCTCAATGAACAACCGGCCCCATGCATGGTTAGCAAATTCATCGGGTTAATGGCAAAAGATGTTGATTTATTCACAGGGGCTAAAAGTGATTTGTTTGGAAATTCTAGTTACGAGCCGGAATTGCACCCTGGTGTAACTTTCAGGTTGAAGGACCCAAAAGCAACTCTAAAAATATTCTCAACTGGTAGCATTACCGTCACAGGCAAGGCTTTTTCTGAGATTCTATTTTCTTCTAATTAATGGTGTGAGCAAGATAAGATGGAGTGTTAATGCTGCATTAATTTTCTTATAATTTTTAGCGCCCACAATTTTAAATATCCAAAGGGCCATCGAACACATATTTCCAATGGTCTACGAATACAAAAGCCCGAGGGTGATGAACAACATCAAAACCATAAGCAGGCACGATAACACGCGCTACAAACCTGTGGGTGACAGCGATGACGATTTCAGCTGTGACGAGAGTTGACCGACATCCCTTAGTGCGGGGAAACGAAAGCGTTACGTGATGGCTGAAAGTTCCTTGAGAAATGATCGCGTACTTCGACATGCAGTAAAACAAGTGACTGGTGATGATAACTGCTGCCACCCCTGCAGGGGTCAATAACTGGACGTGTCACTGCTTAGGAGGACTCAAGGGCCATTGCCCAATTTTTAGCAGCCACTCCAGCAACTTTGTACCGTTTTGTCTTCTGTGTTGCCGCTTTTTTCATTCGTTGCTCGATCGCGCGTTCAATGTTACGTCTGTTTTTGTCATAAACATCCAATACAAGCATTAAATGGGATTGAAGTATTTATTTTGCTTACGTTCGACCGAGTTTTTTGCCTAGGGCATGCTGTTACGTTGTCCCTTGCGCCTTGGCAGAGTGAGCGAATTGCTGATCACGAAGTTATAGAAATAAAGAAAAAATTGTCATGAGTACAACATTGAAGTGTTTGATATGTTAGTACTGAAAAACCTGCAGTAATTATACATACAGGAATCTCATACGTGCAAAACGCATTATGCTAAAACCTACATGTAGTTTGTTACAAGATATAAGACAGTTGTAAACGTCAAAATAGCTCTTAAGGGGGACACAATGGTCAAAATTGGAAGCTATGGAAATTCCATGGTACCGAAATTGTGGGATGATCAAGGTTGATTAAATGTAACATTGTTAGTGAACACTTGCTGCTCAAGGCTACAATCCAGCATGACTTTGCTGCCTTGCTTTCAGTTATCATCATGGTTACACTGTGCAACATCACTGCCTGGTTGCAACATTGTGTTTTGTCACAAGTTTATCTCAGTTAATAAATGCAACTAGCTAAAAATAAGTTATCACAGTTCAAGCAAAAGCATACCACAACAATAGGTTTTCCATGTAGTATGTATCCATGAGTATCAGCTAATGCAGCTTGGGCCTTTTGGACGTCAGGCAGGGTGACAAACGCTTGACCCTTCATTCGTCCTTCTTTCATTAACCTGATGCTAAACCTGAAAATGTAAGTTTTTGATAGTTTGGTAATCGGTAAAAGCTTGAAGGAATTACATAACATCTTGAAATACGTTGCACCAACCTGCTTTTTTCTTCTTCAGAGGTCTGCTCGACGTAACGACCGTAAATGTAAGTCAAATCTTTCTCTTCTACTTGCTTTGCCAAGTTTTTCAAATAGAGTCTGTCAGACGGTGTGCCAATGTCATACCTCTTCAAAGCTGGCAGCAACTTCAATCCTTCATAATAAAAAATCGAAATGCAGCTCAACACATTAATCCAGAAAATTCTTGAAATATGCAAAATTCCAGTAATTTCATGTTCACAAGCATCAAGCAGGTTTTTGGATATTTTCAGAATTGGATTTGCCAAATAAAGATGTTTGGGAAGAAAAACAATTTTATAATCATTATGTATGCAAAACCTTATCACTTATGTGCATATTTTTTTACATTTTACCAAAACAGCAACATGGTAGACAAATTCAACATGATCCACCAAAGGTTCCCAAACTTACCTTCTCCAGGTATCCTATTTTCTTTCAGTTCCTTGTCAGTGATAAAACCATGTTTTTTCACTTCGTCTTCAATGGCAGAAACCTTACTCGTTGGATCAGTATTCTCCTCAGACATTTCAACTACTGCAGTAGTTGCATCAAAAGCTTCCAAACTTCTTCGTTCTGAAACGAAACGCAAAAACCGAGATGAAAATCACTTTTGCAAATAAATCGCTTTAAAAAATAAAGAACAACTGACCATCAGTTTCGACTTCGGAGACCCCAGGGGTGAGCTTGAATTCTATTCTTTTGGACACTTGGGGGTTAGGCAACTCAAAGACTTCAGCAGGATTGATGACTTCTGGGACAATGTTCATTGCATCATCAGGGGTTTTGTTGTGGCCCAGCATCGACTGGATTTTAGCTTTTTTTGATACTTTTTTGCTCGTTCTTGACCTTTTAATCCGATCCACACTTAATGATAAGCCTATGGTGGGGCTAATTGATATTATCTCTAGTCAGATAACTTTTGCCAAATGAAAATGTGCAAACTTATGGAAAGCTTGATCTTACTGAACATTTTTTCATTCACCCTGCCCAAGTCCCCCTCTTAAACTTACTCTGTCGCTTCAGTCTCACTTTCCAGCTCAGATTCGTCTTCGCTTTCTTGCAACTGCGAGCCATAATCTTCGTTAAAATTTTGAAACTGCCAATAAAGATACCAGATTGAGTTCAGACAATGAATCATATTCAAACACTTGCATCAGAATAATCATAAAACTCACATTAATAGGCTGCGAGCAGGGCCCAAACGGAGCAGGAAGATTCATTTTATTCATCAGATGTAAAACCTGCCAGTAAAATTTGGGCACGTCTATGAGTGCTTTAGCTATGTTGGTCACGATAGCCGGAGTGGGTGGGGGATAGTGGTAGAAAAGTTTCGGTGAAAACGGATAGTTTAACCTAAAGAAAGAGCTAAATTAGGTTCAGCGGTAATTGTAGGGGCTAACCATAAACCATATGATTCAAGAGAAGGTGCTTTACATTGCATGAAAGCGTTTAATGGGACTGCTTATTCATGGATGACTTTGTCTTTAGTATACAAAATTCGACAAAAATTCATACCCAATCATTTCAGCAATTACACCTATGTTGATGTTATCTTCTTGGGTTGTTGCTTGTGGTAGCTCCTGTTTTTCTTCTTCTTTGACATTGTCTGGTTTGATTTCGGAGCTGATGAAGGTCAGATTGATTAAAATTGGGCATGAAAGATTCGTTTGGTACACAATCGCATAAAAACTGCTAGACACTACTTCCTACCTCTGTGAAAGTTTTGCCCTAGCAGCATTTGGAAAATTCGAGTCCAGAGCATATTCCACGATTAAGCGTCGTCCGAAAAGCTCCAACTGGTGAAGGTTTTGCAAAGCCTTTGATAAACACGAGCAAGTGGTCGGTATATTATATATTATTACACTAGCAGAAGTAGTAGACAAGGTAGCATTACCGATTGGGCCGCAGCAGGGTTAGCAAATGCTGCAAAAGCCATGTGTTTCTGTGGATGTCATGCAATTATTAGAGGGTATGAAATATGTGATTTTAATTGGACTTGATCAGCAAAAAGAATTATTATGAATTTACCATTTTCGGGTTTCTCGCAGTCTGGTAAACGCTGACTGCTCCGAACGTCTTTAGCATTTCCTCGACGTCTTCCAAATTCAGATTTGTGGGCAAATGCCGTACTAAAAGCGTACACTTCTCCAAAGTCATGATAATAGCGAAATGCTCGAAAATTCGCTACAAAAACAAGCGGGTGTGCCTGTCAAAATTTTAGAGGATAATCGCCCGCTGCGCCATCTAATGGTAGCAGTGCAGAGTAGGTTTACCTACTGTGGCGCCATCTATGGACGAGCCTTGACATGTATATGAAGCACTAACGTTATTTTTCAAGTTTTACATTGTAGGCGCTGGTGAAACTACTGTATAACTATACACATGAAAAACTCACAAAATGCCAGTGACATCGAAGAACGCAAAAATAACACTACAATCCAAGAAAATTCTGAAAAAGTCACTTTTTGCTTGGGGTCTTTGAGGATTGTAGTTATATTTTCGACAATTGATATTTTCCATGGTTTTCGTTGTATTTTCGCTAGCGCTACTGAATACACAAGGCCATGGGGCACACCTGTAACCCTCAACAGAATGTGTGCATAAAGCAATTAAAAACAACAAGGCCCTTTGACAAAGAGCACGTGTCTAACAACTTTGCTTGGCTGACTAATTAGTATTTGGTTTTGTACTTTTGCCTGCCACTATTTATATTTGAAAAGCACCATGTGTACTCCCTTAATAAATCAAGGCTCGTTCATTAATAGCAGCTATGATGACATTCTTAACAGAACCCATAAAACCAATGGCAATAATAAGGAGACCATAACCAAAATCAGCAGTTGCCAATTACATTTAACTACAAGAAAAAAAATTCATAGATAATGCACCAAGTTAATGTCCCTCATTTCCGAAAATACTTCATATTACAACAAAACTATCCATGATCTATTTTTACACCAATACCTTGCCATTTTAACTACAAAACGTAGAAACAGGTAAGGCAGAAATACCTGGTCCGCCAAGACGACAAAAAAAATTAACATTATCAAAAATCAGGCAAATATTTTTTATTTAAATCAATGCCGAAGCATGTAGAAACTTGCAACAGCTCGATTGTTTATCGCTTTGATTTAAAATATTCATTTAATGCATCATGGGCCTGGGATTCTTTGCCATAATCCTAATAGAAAATAGAAACAACATAACATTAGATATAATTAACAAACGTTTTATGCAACAGAACCTTAACACATTGAGAAAATATGCAGTTAAAATGCCTAATAACAATCAGCCGACCTAAAGAATATCATTAAGGAATCGGACCCCGAATGCAGGACATTTAATCAACGTCAGCCCAACTTAAATGAAGCTTTGAACTTAGTTGTATAGGTCTTTATGCTCATTTAAAAATGTTAGTTTATACGCTCCAGATGAGCTAGCTATATCACTAACAAAATTTTAAGCTACATTTCATACTGGAAAATGTAAAGAGGCCTAGTCACAAGACAGGCCCTGGTATCAACCCCGAAATGTCTAATCGATGGGTATAATCACCTTAACAACGACACAGGAACAGCCAACGACTTTTCTCGCCTTGCCCTCCTTGTCTATTTTGCAAAGACCCGACCATTCGCCGAGCTTCTTGTTGCTGTCGACCCTGATCAGGTTTATCTGGTGCTCGGCACACAACGCCTCCACCAACTTCACGTACATTGGCTCATCGCAGTTGTTGGCCAGCACGCACAGCAAAGCCTGACGCCTGCAAGTGAAATTAAAGGTTTTCATCATTTCTAATCAATTATCACAAGACCGATTTAGTTTTGCACTTTATGGACACTGCCGAACATGAATAGAGATCACCGAACATTTGCGCATACCTGCCTCAGCGCATGCGAAACTCACTTGTCTAGGGCCTTCGCAGCCTCATGCAGCCCACGGGCCAAGCCGTCGTGGATTAGAGCCATCTTCAAAACTTCTTGCAACGCCGTATTTACATCCATAGAGGTCGGCACGCCGGCACTCACTGGAGCTTCATCTCTGATAATAGCATAATAAGGCAAACGTTTATTCCACACATGTGTACGAAAGGCGTTAAAAGCACGCTTGCTAGTAATCGATAGGCTTACCCTTCCACATCCGACATGGTTTCAAAATATCGTAAATGCGGACGTCCTTCTGAAAGAAACACACAAAAGATAATTTTAAATAAAGATTATGTTTTGGCAAACCTTTCCGCGCTCGAAAATGCGACGGATGGTTACATGTTGTGCTAAAACTTTGAGGATTGCAAAACCAAAAGCACTCACGATGAACTCGCGCAAAACCACACTTTCAAGAGAAAGACCAGTCCACGAATACACGCGCCGAATTGGGCGAAAACCCAACTACACAGTCAAGGGAAGTGTCTAGCCTCTAAGCATGACCCCTATTGAATGCAGCTCTAAAAAAAGACTAATAATCATGCAGGTGCCACTCTACGTAAACGTCAACTGCTTAAGCTTTGTCTGCTCAAATCCAAATATGCTAATGAGTAAAGCAGTGCCCCTCTGCGTTTATCTTTGGCACCCATGATTCATTTTCTAGCATCAAGATATTTAAGAAGATGCCATATTAAACCACAAGAAATTACATTTTGCTGGTGTTGGGTTCTTAACTTTTAACCCCCGCATCGGTTTTGTGCAGTCAATTGAGAATTTACGCGTGAAATTAATTCGCCGAAGTAATGCAGCATGCTAGTAGCGCCACCAACCGACGTACGAGATTTCGCATGACACGCCGTCGACAGCTTTTCGAGATTCGCGCCTGTTGGGTAATGTGCTTGTAGTAAGTTGCATTTTGTATCTGTTATTGATGCGAAGATGAAAGTAATGAAATGTTACACATTTAAAGCTTAAATACGTTCCCAATCGCTCGTTTACAGAACTCGTGATTAACAAGAACATCGGCGTATTTTAACAGAGATCAGCTTTTACTGAATGATGGCGAGACCACCAAAGAGGGTAACTAAAGTTGTGTTCATGGCAATTTTGTAGAAAGTGAATTAACCAACTGGTACAAAAATGGAAGGAAATGTAATAAATGCTGCGATAGCAGAGCAGTGGAAACATCAAATGGAATTATAGTATAGCAATTGTGCCTTCGGTTCTAGATTTACAGTTAATAAGTAGTTCTACTGGTTTACCATGGTCATAGCTATGCCATGGTGTTACATGTACATCATATGTTAATCCGTTGTTCAAAATCCAACAGGTAAAGACGACAAATGGAGAGGTGTCCTCAGCCAAAGAAGCAATCAAAACAAAAGCAAACAAAGTAGTCCCTGAAACCAAAAAACGAAAAACACCTGCAAAGAAACAACCTGAAGCTGCCAAGAGTGTCCCTACTTCCAAGAAACAAAAGGGTATGTTTTCAGCTTTTTTGGCATAAAAGTGCTCATTTTATAGACATATTTAGGCACCATCTTGTACGAGTGAAACTACCATAAGTGCTTCTAAATAATGGTCAGCACTTGCCAACGTTCCATTTTATTCTAGCGGCACCAGAAACGTTGAAGTGCTTGCCACGCCATGACAGAGGCACTGGTCATGTTTTGACTCTAGGCCAGGGTGACGTGGGACAGCTTGGCCTTGGAGAAAGTTTCATGGAACGACATCGACCGGCCAGAGTGAAGGCTTTGGTCAGAAAAGTCATTGATGTTAGTGCAGGTGGAATGCACTCGGTGGTTACAACAGAGAAAGGAGAGGTCGGGCAAATTATTAATTAAACAAATTTTAACTTTGTTTAAAATTCATCTTAAAATGACAGGAAAATGAATTATGAGATATGGTGCTTTCAAGTGAACATCAGTCAAATGCTGCATTTGTTAAAATCGTCCATAATTAGTCGGAATGAACCCCAAAATGTGAACAATAGTAGCAAAGCCATAAACAAATAAAACTGAAAAGAAAATACAACCATTTGACTTTTTGCCGTATCTTAGATTTACACGTTTGGCTGCAATGACGAGGGCGCCCTGGGCAGGGACACTGACAAACCAGTTGAGGGTGAGGACTCCCCCGAGTTCATGGTTGAGAAGGTGGAGATTCCGGGATGTGTCGTTCAGATTTCGTCCGGAGACTCCCACACCGCAGCGCTAACTGATGATGGAAAAGCCTATGTGTGGGGCAACTTCAGGGTAGATAGCAAAAGCTTAATGAGAAAACGTAGTGAAAACGAAAATTTACTTACATTAAGAATATACTTTGGTCACTTTTAGGATTCAAATGGTGCCATCGGCCTCGTGACTGCATTTCAGCAGCAGAAGAGGCCCATCCCCATTCTACCTTTGGTCAAAGTCGTCAAAATCGCCTCCGGCAACGACCACTTGGTCTTGCTGTCCTCCGAAGGTCACCTGTACACCTTTGGGTGTGCCGAGCAAGGCCAATTGGGACGGGTCGCAGAGTGCTTCACCAACCGTGGGGGGCGGAAGGGCCTAGGTAATGTCACCGCTAGGTGCAATTCGCAGTTGATGACCTCTGTGTCTTATGATCTTTTCTTTTCTTCAGGTGCATTGTTGAATCCCGATCGAGTCAAAGTAAAAGGTCACGTGGTGTTTGACGACGTGTGGGCAGGGGCCTACGTCACATTCGCCAGGGAGAAAACCAGTGGAAAGATTTATGCCTGCGGCCTCAACAACTTTAATCAGCTCGGTGCGTTTCCCAACTCGTTGCATATCTACTGAATGCTGGATGGTTAATGTTAACTGTGTGTGTTACTGCAGGATTTGAAGATCCGGTAAATCACTTCACGCTGCTACCTGTGCCCAGTTTCAGCCAGAGAAAGTGGCAGAAGATCTCTGCAGGAATCCACCACACGCTCTGTCTGGATGCGACTGGTAAGTGCATGTGGTCGGTTTGAATAGTTTAAAATGGTGATCCCTTAAACTAACCCAAATGCTCCAAACTTTTGAAATTCTTCAGGTGCCGTGTTCACTCTAGGGCGTAAGGAGTATGGACGACTAGGTTTGGGTGAACAGTGTGCAGATGCCGCTATCCCAACGCAAGTTGCTGCACTTAGCAGTGTCACGTGTATAGATATAGGCTGCGGATCAACAGTTTCTTATGCAATTGCAGAAAGCGGTAAGATATTCCGTTTGCAGATACTGCTCTTGAAAGTTGCACATATAAGATGCGCCCCTTCTTGAGATCTTAAAATTTGGAGGGGAAAAGTGCGGCTTATATACGAGCAAATGTGTTACTTACTTATTAAATCTCAAGCAATGTCTAACATTATTCAGCAGTGCTCGTTTATTATACTTCGATGATAAATGCATTAGAAAAAGTATTTTAATGCCCACTTTCAAATTTGTCTTTTTCAGGTCAGTTATATGCATGGGGCATGGGTTCCAATGGCCAGTTGGGCCAAGGTAATGACGAAAGCGACAAATGGGTACCAACATTAATGGGCGGCCAGGAGCTACAAGACCGAAAAGCAATCACAGTGAGCAGTGGCGGCCAACATACCATCATACTTGTCACCGAGAACGAAAAGGACACGGGCAGCAGTAATGCCAAATGATCCAGTTGTGTTGCTTGGGGACATGTTCTTAATTTTAACGTTGTGAAAGTGTGAAATAAATCGTTACTCAACTTTTAGCCTCTGTACATAGCTGAGTTTATTCATGCACTTGTACCGCCAAGTTCTTTGATGTGCTTGGGCGTTTTCAGTCTGAAACGAGGCTTTCTTTTCTTCTTCTGCTCTACGGGTTTAGGTGGTGGGGGCTTAGGCTTCTTTTTCTTGCAAGATAGTGAGTTTGGCTCTTTTTGCTTTCGCCTCTTCCGCACCTCTTGGCCGTCATTTATGTTCTGTTCCTTTTTCATGGCATCAAGAACGCTTCTCTGGTATTCCGTCGGACGTATTCTGAAAATGAATGAGGCATCAACTGAATTTACAACCATGTTACATGATGACTCCAGAGCAGATCTCTTGTCAGATACATTCACATTTCCAACGGACAAAATGTTACAACATTTTTTATTTGTCCAATTGTTTTTGATACTATTAACTCGTGTAACTGGAGTATCAGGAATGTTTTTCAGACACCCTTTTTGATACGTGGCTCAGGAGCAGTTTTCAAATATCTGTCCTAAACGCATTCTAAGCTGACAATCTGTTAGCTAGACTATACATGTTTGGGAAAGAAATACCCTGAACCTTGGAAGTCAGATACCTCGAGTTATTTTGGTCTTCAGCAGCATCTTCACTCACTCCTGAGGGCTTCTCGAGCAACGGCGCATTGTAATACAGGTAAAAGACAGGTGTTCCTGGTATTTTTCGCAACTAAAAACGAGCAAAGGGTGAGCCAATTGACACCTGCGACTGCCAACATATGCCTGACAATTTGTAGTCGTACAACCTCGTCACGCAGATTCCTGTCCTGTGTGGCCACCAAATAATGGTTTACGTTAGACTCTCCAACCATACTCATGAAACAATCTGCTACGCACACAGGCGCTTTCTCGTGGCCACATTTGTGAACGGGGAACTGCTTAAGAATCAACATCGCTCCGTACATTGCAGGGGCTGTGCAAATATTAAAAACAAACGAAAATAAAATAGACTAAAGGATCCTCACAACCACTAGAGTGATAGAGATAACGTGGGATATTTGCGAAAACTACCTAGTTTTTCAACTTCGTGCACAGCGCACACGGTTGACAATATTTTCACTTCGCCATTCAAGTATTTCGCTACCTGCTCGCGTACGTTCACTTTATGTTCCAGAGCCGCATGGCAGAAACTGCCGTCCAACAAGAACTGGTACGGTTCTCGCACACCGAAGTTATTTCTGTAAAAACTTAAAAACTTCTGAACACGTTTCTGCCTTTTAATTTTCATTTTTCGAGTTCAGGTGGCTGCGCGAATGTAACGTATTCAATGTGACCAAACACCCAGGGAAAGACTAGTGTACACGGTAAGATCATAAATATGATAATATACACATAAGTGAACATAAAAAAATTAATGTATAGATTTACTTTGATATTTTGTATATTAAGCTTATGGAATAAAAATTCGGTTACTTTTATACATGCATTTGTTATATTGCGTGTATATTAAAGTCCCTTTTAAATGGCTTTGCAAGTTGGCAGCATTGATAGTTAGCCGCTGATCCGCCTAGCTTTCGAACACGTGTTTTCATAGCAGTGTAATAATCACATTCGATTTTCGGATTTATTTTTACTATCAAAAATTTCACTAAAGGCAACTTTCTGTAATAGGTCCAAAGTTTTATTTTCGCTCATAGTCATGAATAACGACGCTGTTGAAAGTGTAAGCCAACGATTATTAAATAAGCCTAAATATGAAACCATGTTTATACAGGGTGCTTCCGCTGTCATGAAGTTAAGGGGTTGGAAACTTGGAAGGGAATACTTTTCATTATTAATTTAATTTTGATTCTAGGGTAAGGACCACGGCCCCAACTCCGCAGCAATGCAACCGAAGTTACCCCCAGGTGAAGATAATTGAATTATTGCGCGATATAAAAATATTAGCGCCAATAAAATTACAACGAATTATTCCTCAGATATCAAAATAATGGAGTTTGCCAGACACCGTGCCCAAGAGCTGGCCAGCCTAACAGCAGTCATCGAAAACCCAGGCGGGAGCAACAAGCGCATATTCCAGCAGCTGCCAAGGCACATGAGGCGCCGGGCAATGAGCCATAGCATAAAGCGTGTTCCTCGCCGCTTGCAGGAAATCCAGAAGCGTGAGGTTGACGCACTATATTGACCATATTCTAGTTCAGGTCAAAGGTGGCCTTGTGCCCACTATACTGTGGACAAGTGTCACTGACAAATACAGCATGTCAAAAAAATTTCCACCTTCCGTCCAATTACAGTCAAGCTAGGTTATAACGGGATATAATGAGCAAATTTTGGCACATTTCAGTTTACTATTCAGTTCCGCCACTTACAGTGTGAAATCCGATTTCACCTTTAGATGCCCCCATCGACAAATTTTGTCTCGCAAAACATAACTGAACAAATGTTTGGCCAAGCAAAATCCGTACTTATGCTGGAAACAAGTTACTGCGTTCGGTTGCGTGCAACCAACTTAGTCCCACCTACATGCGTTGAAACTCCGCCTCCGTGAAACCAGAGTTTGATTTTTGGTCGGAGGTTGCATGCGTCCAGCCAATAGGAAAGGAGTGTACACGCTCCTTTTCCGATAAGCCACTCAAAAAAATTTCAGCCAATAAAATTGCAGTGTTTCACGTGCGATAGCAGACAGCTGAAATCTGGGGGGATGACATCTTGCATTTCATTGGTGGAAAAAGAGACACTAATGTCTGCAGCAAATACTTGACAGGGGTCGCTGCAAACACTGAGAAAAGGTGGCGACGCAGCCGAACGCAGTAACTTGTTTTCAGCAATCGCAGGTGGGCGGAGCTAACTCGAAAATTGCGTGCAACCGAACGCAGTAACTTGTTTCCAGGGTAAGCGACATTTAAGCACATCGCGTAATCATAACATGTTATCCGAACACATCACGTGACGTGACACTTGCATTATCATCGAATGTAGCAAGCGAGTTTCCTCTCAGTCGGCTGTCCATAGTTTCACCTGGCTGACGAGAGCTTGATACCAAAGAGGGTGCAGGTTACTAAGTGGTTGCTGCATCGGCAGCTTCCGCAGGCGGAATGGTTCTAAACTGGAAAAGATTTGCTTCCATCCTCGCCGTCATCTTAACTTGACTGTCATCCTTGAGGACAGCGGCATCTTCAAAAAGCAGAGTATCCATCCTTGACCAGCTTCACAACGCTAATCAAGTTCTCTGTGAGCGGTGTCACACAGCTCTGAACAGAATAGGAGAGTTGCACAGTTGAACTTTTACCATCTCCCGTCTTGCAGGAAATTGTTTCAGATCCAAATTTTATTACGGCTGCTTTACCTGCATTTGCTGTACTTATGCCACTGGTTTCCAACTGGAAAGACATCATGGATCATGTAACTTGTCACACCTGAGTCGATTTGGTTTCCTCCATTGCTTCCTATTGTCCGACCCGAGCTTCTGGGACTCCTTATTTGACTCCTTCCTGTCCAACAGCATCTCATTCAGGGGTGGGGGGGCCTGTCAATCATATAACACGGTGTGAGCATCTGCTCTGGGAGACTTGTTAGTCCATCCACAAATGAAATCCACACATTGCAGGCATGCCAGCAAAAAGTATGCAGACAAAGGCGTCATCATCGATGACTGTACCATCCTTTCCAAATTGATAAATGAAGCCAGGCGTCCAAATGATTTGGTACAGCTTCATGTGCAAGTGGTGATGCGTAGCAAGAGACGTATTGTATTTTTTCGAAAAAATCTTCCAGATCTCTCGTACGGTCTTGTCCCCCTCAATGAATGTTTGTTGCACAGCAGTAATTCCACGTCCGATTACCCAACAGCTTCCCGATTCTGGTCAATCCATGCTTCAGTTACATCGTTTTTGGCCTCTCCAAAGTCGCTTGCTGCAGAGGAGAAAGTACAGTCCTTCTCGCCACTCTGCATACTTGACCGCTGTCAACAACTCAAATCCATATTTTGTAATGGTTTCGGTTCCTTTTTATTGCCTCCTTCAGTCATTTGCAACGTGCTTCCTTTCCAGGGAACCGTTGTCAAGTTCTGCCAGGTATCCCAGCCATCCTATATTTCCATGATTTTAGAAAATGATCATTTGAGTTTTCATATACAGGTGTATTTTCAAAGACTCGTGTAGATTTAACATAATTTTTTTCCATTTCCAAACATAATGTCACCATTCTACGTGTGGTTTAACATATTCAAAATGATCTTTCCACTACTTTCCATGGCTAAACCCATTAGTCTTAAGTCAGTGGAGCTTAATTAACTGTTGAAATATGCGTGCGCTGCATGCTCACGTGCTGTGTTTTTGTCGCTAGATGGCGTCAATGTCTCTGTGCCCGAATCTTCTATGCCAAAGATTCAGTGAGCAACGACTGCTCATGACATTTGCAGCTTCAACCGGCATGGCTTGAAACTTGAACAAGTCACCTTCCATTCTAGCCATCAGCTTGACCTGGTCACGAGAGCTCTGATCCTTTACGACAACGGCATCACCTTGAAACACCACAGATAATCCATCCTTGACCAACTTGGCAACGCTGATCAGATTCTCTGCTAGTGATGGTACGTGCAATACATGGAAGAGTTGCAACTGTTGAACCACACCGTCTTCTATCTCGCAAGAAATGGTGCAGGATCCAAATCCTGTAACAGGCACTTTACTCCCATCCGCTGTGCTGATCACACTGGCTCTTGGCTGGAATGTCTCAAAAATCGACTTGTCATGGACCATATGACTCGTGGCACCTGAGTCAACCATTCGTTTTCGATCGTACGGAGTGCTATTTCACTGACTCTGTACGTGGAGTCGACATCCTTAGTCACTACATGGTACCCTTTTTCAGAGTCTCTTT
>JAQIXS010000208.1:0-58054 GCA_034700785.1 Rossiulus vilnensis | reverse complement strand
ACTGACGTTTGGTCGATGCGTTGGCTTGCTTTGCTCGTATCTCTCATACAATTCCATCCCAGCGTGCCATAATTTGTTTTCTTCTAATTGGAATAAGCCTAGAAGCCAATTTAAAGGTAAGCTCTTCACATGTTGTTTTAATTCTTCCGAAGTTGATCACACACTACTATACAAACAAACTAGCCATTTTTCCCTATTAATAACTAAGTGCATGTGAAATTCCCTGCTAAATCGTAATTAACTTATTGGGCAAAAATGCATCAATTTTGTGAACAATTTGATAGCATTATGTCTGTCATGTGACTGCACTGCCCAATAAATCCCATTTTATATCAATCGGGCTTTTTTTGTCACATAACTTTAATGCAGAAAATAATGTATACCATGTTGTTTAGAATAAAAATCACCTCTCTGGTGATACAATGTAAAAATTACTACGTCCTGTATTTAATGCGTTTTCCTGAAATGCTTTGAAATATCAGTTCCTAAATTATTCCTATAAATGATGTCTTTTATAATCTTAGAGAATAATTTTTTTTATATTTTGCACACGTATCTATTAATGGTATGAACTCTGTTGAGAGAAATACTTCACTGTATTGTTTTGTGCATTAAAACATTCTTGTTCAATACTTTATACCTGTTGGTAAGCCTCGATAAACTTTATAAGCACAAACCTTTCTTATTGGATGAAATTAATGTCCTGTCCTATTGCTAAAATAAGGAAATAATGAAAATGATAAAGTAGTAACAAACCAAATTTGTGATTCTATTAAAATGAGAAAATTAGGGATACAAATATTTTTATACAACTAAATATTACGTTATTTTGCGACAGACAATCATTAGAATGAGTAGAAACAAGTTATTGTAATATCTTATATGGTTCTACCCTTCATGAAAAGTTCAATTTCTGCGTGAATGACTGTTATTACTCACTTTTATTTTAAAAAATACAACATTCATTCCCCTTGTATTATACAGTATGTACTTCTATATACCATTGTTGTGCATATCTAGATGCTAAAATTGGTTTCAATTCCATTAGTGAGAAAAAGGCAACCTAATTTATTTATGCAAAAAAAAACGCTATGCAGAAACATTGTAATGTTTAGCAACATTTCGAAAACAGCTTTCTTTAAACCCTGTAGGCTTCTATCTTCAAAAATCTGCAAATATTAACGTTGTAAGACGAAGTCCTGCGCAAAACAGTAAAGATAAACAATATTAGAAAAATAAGTGGCCTATGGGCGTAAAAAAATTGATCAGAATTTCCATTGCAGTGCTTTGTATGATTATTGTATCGCCCTGCTAAATACAATATAAAGCAGACTGTATTAGCATTTATTTGAAAATAATGGGCAATACATTTTTGATCATGGTTGACCTAGACTGTCGATGCTATTTTTTTCTGCTTATCAAGGCATTTGATATGCATGGGAGGATGTTGACTGACAGTGCCGTAAACAGTTTTAATTCAAGTCTTAATATTTCAACTGAAAATCCTGTTTAAATTTACTTACTATATATAACACTCCTATGCACTTGTATCATGACCTGCGTGCGTTGGAAAATCTTTACACACATCTAAAATGTATTAAATATCCGGTCCACTATCGATCTTGGTAAAACAAACACGATTCAAAATTGGTTTTTAATATTGTTTTCAAGATAATAATTAAATCACTTTTTGTCACGAGTGCCGCAATTTCGTGAAGTGGCATACATGTAGATGTATGAGTTTCATAGCTCATTACCTCGTTGACATTTATCAATGAATGTTATGTTATGCATTCGATGTATTAAAATGAAGTGAAAAGACTTCAACCAATTCTCGTTAAAGTGACATCTTGCGCATAAATAATAGAAAATAATGTTGTAACATGTACGTATTCATGTATTTAGGGCTTCTGTCTATTTTATTAAGTCTGCTGTCTCAGGCTGTCTTAACATATCGGCTATAATCACATACACTCGAAAGATTCGTTTAACTTAGTTATGTTACCTTGTATTTTATACATGCATGCATGTATTTGTACATCTTTATGCATGACATTATGTTTAAGGCGTTGAGCGTTAACCAGTTTCATGATAATGCATGCTAATGGGCCTAATTTTATATTTAAAATATGTGCGAATGATGGTCCTTCTAACCAGTGCAAAACTCTTAACAAACGTTGCTATTACAACGTATTAAATTATCAATCGACATTGTCAACATGCAATTTAGGACAATACGTTTAAAAACCGAATCGTTGAACTCGTATCAGCGTATCTGCATTTTATCATAAGCAACTGAAGTACATGTTCAATACTCTACAAATTCATTGCGACTTTCAAGCATTGATTTTCTTGGAAAAATTATCAGTCGGATTGTTCATGGGCATCAAACAAATGGTAGGCCTAGGCTCTATTACACCTACGTGTATTATTTTATAAAACAGCTAATGCACTTGTAGGTTTTCAATGACAAAGTTGTTATGGTTAAGGCCTACATGTATATACATGTACATGCACGCGGCTATGTGACCGTACTGTACTTTTGTACTGTATGTACATGTATGTATAATTGCATTTCTGTTATTACCCTAATTTTTCTGTCATAGAATTACTCTTTAAGAAATATGTTTAAACATGCACTTTTTCCGGATAACCGAATCCAATTTACTACTATTAAATAGACTATTAATTTGGGAAATATGCTGCAAATATAATAAAGTTCAAATCAGAATATTCGGGAAATGTTTACAAATATACATGATAATTGTTATGTGCAAACAAGCGAAAATATTTCGTAAAAATATTGTTCTTACTTTCTTTTCTTTTCAAATTTTAATAGGCTACATGTTTCATGAAAACAGACTTGTGGACAATTTTTTGTCATAATTTAACTATTGTTTTTGACGATTTTCAACAAAAACACCTGCATTTGTTCTCCTCTCATCAATTGTGAATTGTCATTTCAGAAGAATGCATGCTGAGTGAAGAAACTGTTTTCATTGTGGCGAGGAAATTGAATTCGGTTATCCGGAAAGGGTGTCAAATGCATATTTGATATACATGCATGGCATCGCATGAGTCTAGGCTGAATTGAACAACTTTATCTTTGAGAAATGGCGTCTGCGCGGTGAATCAAAGTTCACTAACTTATGAAAACAAATCTAGCTCGCTGCATACCTCATGAACTTTGCTTTTTCACATGCTTGCCATAGTTGAAACCAAAGTATGAAAAAGTAATTTTATTTGAAGAATGCTCGGCGAGATTGCATCCTGCATTTTTATTGGCTTCCCAGCGGACGCCAATCATGTCACAACTATGTATCCAAACAACCCTGAAAGTAAACAAAAATGAACTACATTATATCTCGCTGGGACTAAGTCAATTTGCTACTTGAATTACCTTTCCAGGAAATTTTAGGATATAATATGGGAGCCAAGTAAACCAATGCAAAATGTTTAAAACGCATTTAAACGTATGCATTGAGATGAAAATACGACAAATTGACATGAATTTTATCATTGTATGGCTGTAGAATAAATCAAGATACAATTCTGCAAGCACATGCAGTGCATGCAAGTGATGTTTAGAGTACGTTTCGTACAATAAGCAGTACCGCATTAGGCTGTAAGTGGAGGAGCGAGGAACACGACGAGGCTTGCAAAAAAGCGAAAGTGTTTATAGTGGAGCGGCGACAAAAGAGTCACTAGGAAAACCTCCCATTGACAACAAGGTCAATTAAGACCTTTAATTCTAATTCTAATTCTTTTTTGTATTTTGTATCTGAAATAATTTCATATTTTATTTGTTTAAATGGCTTTGATGGCTATCATTTTGATGGTTATCAGTTCAAAAAACATTTAAACCTGGATATACAATAATTGGGTATGTTTTCGGTCCCAACTACATGTACAGTGTATATGCATGCTGTAGTGTATACTTTATGTACTAGTAGTTGGGATAGTTGTTTTTGATCGAAAAATATACATACTCGCCCAAATTTAGGTTGAAATGCTTATAACCAAATAGCCATACACTGTGTGAGATAAATTTTACAACTGTAAATCAGACCTCGTGATAAAATTTCCATGACTTTCCCTGACCAACCAAGTAAATTTTTCTGACTGTCCTGACTTCTGTAGCATGCATACAATAACATAAATGACATGCATGACAAACATGCAGTGACATAAAGGAAATATTTATTAATAACAAAGGTCAATTTCTTGTGTCTAGTAAATTCTGGGCAATTGCGTTTTCACTGGTAAAATTAATCTTTATAACGTTGGGTTTTTTCTATGTATCTTCAGCAATTAACATAAACTTAAATTAAACTGCTTTTAATATAGCCAACACATGGCCGTGAATGTCACGTGATGAGGCATTTAGGCTCTTTGTGAAACCGTTAATTATGTTTAATTGGTTAATTTTGGACTGTATTTTTATATCGTACATCATTTTAAGTACATAGACTACATTTACATGTACATGATTGGACCTTTCGATCACTTTGGGTCATGTCAAACTCAATGAAACTCTTGTATCGCTTATCGCTGCTCCACTTTAAACGCCCACTCGTTTTTTGAATGTCTCCGCTCACCTCTTCGTTCCACTATAAACACAGCCTTCGTAAAACGTGATTAGTAAAGAAGGTATTGATTAACAAGTACAGTCGGTACATGAAAATACACTTCTCAAAAAGTAAAAACATTGTTACTTTTTCCATTATTTATCCTTCACCGATAATGTTTCCAAGTGGTAGCGTAAAATAGCGTTGTGTCCAAATACATTTTTTTGTCCAATGACAACATACAGTGTATGATAGGGATTTTCTGTTTACGTTATTTTAAATGTGTTTTGGAATTGGTTGAGTGCAGTTTTTATGAACACGCTGCACAAATTCATATCATGCATTTGCAATGACAATACGATCAATTTCATTGTATTTTATCGATGCTGTCATAATGTGAGTGCCTGAATAATTTATATGCAGTCTTTGGAAACTGATGATGGTTCGCTTACTTTCAACTGACATCATATGGATGTACTACCGTTATCACGAAAACGTAGTTTTCCATGGTGTGAAAGTAATATTGATTGCAATCAAAATGATTTTCCCTTTTTGATTTTGTTATATAAATAGTTTTTATACTTTTCGCATCAGAGTTTAATACTGATAGGCGCACGAGAAAAAGGTGTAAATTATGAGATGATGACATTAAAAGATAACCGATGTAAAGATGTTTTTAATAAATAGTAGTGTTCAATTGCAAAACATTTATGGGAACAAAATTATGCTTTCGACATCCATATAACTTATGTTCATGGATTGGAAAATGTCCCTAACTCTTTTAAAAATGGTCTACTTTGTAATATAATACCAATGCATTAATTTGTTGGAGTCGAATATGCAGCTGTTATAAACAGCAGGCGTAAAAATATTCCGAAATGTAATTTCACCGGTGTATGAACGAAATTATTGCTGAGCATTTAAATGCGAGTATCGAGGGCGTTG
Organism: Rossiulus vilnensis; assembly: GCA_034700785.1. Classification (NCBI taxonomy): domain Eukaryota; kingdom Metazoa; phylum Arthropoda; class Diplopoda; order Julida; family Julidae; genus Rossiulus; species Rossiulus vilnensis. The sequence continues at coordinate 52,541 of JAQIXS010000208.1, read as the reverse complement.
GCCCAATCCAACATAATTACGCATAATTTAAATTTAACTTTATCTAAGTAATGTTGTAACATTTCTACTTTTTACATGCGGATTTATGGGTAATCCTTATGTTTATGTTAGCATTAGTTTGTAAAACATTAAAACATTATATTTGACCAGAAAAAAAGTATTAAAAAAGTATTTTTAGAAATTTATGTAAACAGTTTATTGAAACAAATTGGCTAACAAATTAAATAAATCCCTTAGTTTTCCTGAGCATATGATATTTATACGTACTGAACTAACCAAACAAAGATATGTTATACACCCATATTAAATATTTAAACTTTCATTTCTATTAATAATTAAGTGCTCAATGTACCACATTGTCTGCTTTAATAAGGTTTGAACGAGCATGTGTTTTATTTTTTGAAATTGCCCTTACATGTGGTTTTGTAAATATATTTTCATAATTCGAAAATGTGGGAAATTTGAATATGACTTACAGTTAAAAAATCAAGCATCCGAGGTATAAATATTTTCTCCCAAGTTCAAATTCAAAAATACATTATAATTTGTTTGCTGAATGCAATAGTCGTAGTTAAAATACAGACTTCGCTAAATTAAAGTAAATGTTTTGGGCTGCTGGCCACTTGACCTGCATTCCGTATGAATGACGGCAATTAAATGTAGAAAAAAAATGGAAAAGAAACGCAAAATGTTAAAAATTATGAATTATATCCACAAGCCGTGACAGCTATTATGGGTGACAAATTAAAAACGGAAGAAAAAAATCTGACTCCAGATTCACGGCGTTGTCCAAATAAGCAATAAATCGTATTTTATCGTGGTCTGCCTCGTTATAGTTGTGTCCCTACGCGACTTATCATTACGTAAAGAAAGTCCATAGTCAGCGTAATTTATTTGGCGGTTTCCCAGCTTCAGTCAGTGATGAATGAACAGGCTCGTTTCGATCTCATGGTTGAGCTGCATTTTTCAGTCAATTCCCTTACCTGGGATACGATGGACTCATGAATATGTAAACATCATTGTGCTTGTTGTTGTTTTCCTAGTGAAAATCTTCAGACTGGTGCACACGTTCCAGGTGATCCTTTGGGTTCAAATCATCGGTTATCAAACCGTAAAATCCGGACTATTAACAGATGCTTACCAAGGATAATTTACGATGCTCGAGAGCGTCGTAGTTGGAAGGCAGATTGTTGGACAGCTGATTTTAATTAGTATGTCCAGACAAACACCTATAATATTAGTTATTAGAAGAAGCGCGACTTTGCTCGAGTGTCAATGTTGCACAATTGAAATTTCGACTATGTGGATATAGTTTGTTTGGAAAAATGATCAAGTAATGAAACGTCCACCGAAAACCCTATAGGATTAAGGGTTAAGGGGGAGGTTTATACAAATCTGATCTTAGAAGAGGTGTGGGGTATAGTGTTCAGAAAACGTAGACGCTCATTTCTTATATTCTGTTTTGTTTCTTGTGCGAAACGTGCTCCTTAGTACATGTACATTGAAAACTGTTATTAGCGACCAGTTTGTCCCGTTTGTGAATAGATGCCATCTTGTTTCAGACTCAAGGTCATTACCTTGAAATTAATAGCTTCTTAAAAAACGTCAAAAATGGACGATTTATGTCCTAAAATTTCAACATTAAAAAATGAATGAACTGTCCTAAAAGATGTCATGTTTTAACTTTTGGTGGAATTTTGATAGTTTTCGAAATGAAAATGTAACGACACAAGTTCATTTGGCTATTTGTTTTAATGGGACAGGGCATAGCGGGCTAAGTGGTTGTCTAATTCCGACGATAATGGACGTATTTTATCTATGGCCTCTTACAGAATAAACTGCTTGGAGAGCTAGTTTGTTTGACGTCATTTTTTTAACGTTTGCACTAATGGCTGTTGTGATAGCGTTTTATACACGATCAAATACGAGCGTGTTCAGAACTTCCAATCTGATGATAGATATATGAATATGTTCAGAAGCTCTTCAGTCGTCTCGCTGATGGACACGGATGCTTATTTAAGAAACGGAAATCCTTCTTTGTTATCCATCTTTGGGAGTAAGTCTCCATTTGCATTTGGTCAAGGAACTACATGCACATGTATAATAAATGTCCTGAATGTTTGCACGCCAGAAATATATTTGGATCATTTCGTTTTTGATATGGGAATTTTCACAGCTTACTGTGAGCACACACATATTATTTGATTTTCAATCGCTCCGGTATGACTTTACCAATTAAGATGACGTTTAGGTGAAATCTGGGTAAAAACATGTAGCTATATCTAGTTTGACGATTTTTAAATTATTATTGCCATTTTTCACTAACCCCCAAATTGTTCGCCCACACAGACACGTATACATGTAATTAGCGTTTCTTTATATTTTCATTCGACATTTCCGTTCAGTTAAATATACAAAGATGAATTGATTTTTAATAATTGGAAAGAAAAATCACGACTGAGTCCTACGTGGCTTTTTAAACCTCGTGTCTGTTTACGAACTGCACAATCATTGCTTCAATTTTATAATTTCCTCTAGAGCACTTCTTATTAACAACGCTGTTTAGCGAACACAACGATTGGTTGTGAACCTTAAGCAACCATTTTGTTGTACTTTGTTGCCAGCTCACTATAATCGAATGCATGTCAGCGCAGCTTGTAAATGAGGGAAAGAAGTCCTTTCATGATTCCACGCTTCCTCCACAGCGGTAAGAACTGTCATTACAAAAACTTGAAAAATACATAAAAGAGAAAGAGCTCGCTGAACGTCAGCCGAAGCGAGCGTATTTATAATTTGCTCGAAATGTCAAAGGTAGACGTTGGTGGAACGAATGCACTTTTGCCAACTAGTTCCCTCGATCCCCACGACGCGACGGCAGATATTTCCAATTTTATACTATATGCGGCCGTGATTAAAGGCCTCCGTATATTAATCTCCTTGGGTTATCGATGACATGACGTTTATAAACCTGTATCGATACAATAAGGGTGCGCGAAATCCTCAATGGAACAGCGAGTAAAATGTAGCCTTAGAAATATTCGGCATGTATAAAAAAAAAGTCCAGGGCAAGGGAAAGAAGAGATGCCAGATCTAGCCTTGCAAAAAATAAGGTTTTTTTGTGCGCGAAGGGAGGATGCGCCAAAGCGATGGACTTACAAAGCAATCCATCTCGTGTTTAATTTCCGTTGCATCCGAGCGTTTATTTCTGGAAGTTTCTGAGAATAATAAAGAATTATCGTCCACCGTTAAATAGCAAAGAAGGGATATTACCTAATGCGTGTACAGGAACATGGCTGGCTTAGGGTAAAAGAGTGCAAAAGGAAACCGTTTTCTTTGGCAGTAAAAATGTTTCCTTGTAAGTAAAAGACTTTTTACAACAAATGCAGTTGAAGTCTGGACAGTGAAAAAGATTTCAGTTGACAGCAAAGGCTTCTGTTTGCGCATTTAAAAGTCGATCGAAGTTGACTTCAGTGATTCTACCTTTTTATTGTTAAGTCAACAGCCACGTGAGTCAACATTGCTCGCATTAGTTCGCCCGCATATGCTAAGGGTCAAAGACTTGTTAAAGTTGTGTAGGCGAAAGTTTCAAGTAAGCAAAATGGAATTGGTATCAGCTGATTCGTTTGACACGCACTGGATGACGTTTAGTGACATTAAAAATTGGTTGGAAGATTTTTTGTTATTTTGTTTAAATGCTAGACTTATATGACAGTGAAGCAAGGCACTGATCCTGCACGTATTTTAATTTGAATATACATGTACTTAAATGAAACTTCCGTATCAGTTTGCTGCCCCTTTTATATGACAAACTTTATGAGCAAGTAAGCATTGTAAGACAGCCGTAAATGTGGAGAGCTTGCAAAATTCTTAGACAGAGAATCCTTCATTTATATTCATTTATTTTTAACAGTCTTCGGCTTAGAGCAATAATTTATCCGTATTTTTAAGTGCATTGAGCAAAAAATTGCCTAAAATGCTAATTACAATAAAATTAAAAAATTACAGTTACATGCAGTCTGATTAGTGCAATCGAAGCTGAAATACGTTTGGATCAAATTAATCTCTCATTCATTAAATTTCAAGTAGCATTGCAGATTGGTTCATGTGAAAATGGTGCATCCCACCGATTCATTTATATAAAGGCAAATGTCGTAGTGACCTTGAATTCGGACATTTCATCAAAATAAAAGGAAAACGAGAGAAGGGATCTACAATAACAAGAATAAACCTCGACGTCATTAATCTATAAACAAGCCTTGCAGCGCTTTGTCTTCGTTTACGAATTCAGGGATTTCAAAACTTTGGAGGTCAGCTGAGAAACAAAAATAGATGAATCTGGCACAAAATCCACCTCCAACTTTCACCCATCTCGGAAAAAGCGAATCTGCATCGCTTGTTTATGACCCAATGACGTCAGCATCGCTCTCGTTTTTGTTTATTTTGTAATGATTTTGAAGGGCCTTTCGAGATCTAGGTCAGCTTGAAACGCTGATTAATTACAATGCCAAAAGTTGCTTTTGAAGTCAAGTTGGCGTTGAAAATGAATCAGGGTTATGCTAATGTGGAGATCATCTAATTTTTCTAATATTTACGACACCATTTAATGCGTTTATCTTTCGACATGTACGAAGCCATTCTAACGAACTAAATATTTGGCATCTGATTGGCTGGTGGGGGATGTTTACCATGCATCAGAAAACGCTAATCTGCCCGATTTTCAGACTTGGCATCATGCGTACATTAATACCACGTCCATGAAAAACTGTCTGAATATATCAAATTTTACTGACCGAAATGAACCCGGTAAATTGAGCAGATTGTAAACGTCGTTTCGAGGCGAACATATTAAACGTATCCCCCGACATTCTCAGAAATAGAAGTAAGACAATGAAATTGAATAAAGACATCAATGTTTAAAGATGCTGTAGTGTATTGCATGTTAGCCTACATTTTCCCATGTGGTCATGTTAGAGGTTAGCATTTGGACTGCTGAATGGAATAAACGACACGTTAATGTTTCATTACTAAACTTCATGGTTTCATTTTACTTATAATATCTGTAAAATAAATCTGCATTTATAGCCTTACATCGTTTTTTACTATCGTTAATGTGAACAAGTGATGCTCACACCAGTGCGTAATTCTCATTCATAAATCTTTCATGGGGATTAATTGAAACTTTAATCAAATATTTATTTAGATTTTTTTCCCACAGCTTAGATAGAAGCGTCTGCACTGAGTCAGTTGTCCAAGAAAATGAAAAGCAGAACCCTTGATGGAACTGAGTTCATTTTTAACAAATCCAGATATGCTGCATGTCCATAGATGACAAGTGGGGCATCTTTTTCTTCCGATTTCCTTAGAACGTTAGATATCGATGCTACAGTTGTGATATCTTAAGTCCAAACGCTGCGGTTTTCTATCACACCCAATCGATAACCGGTATGCGTTACTATGCACCAATTAGCTTCATTAATTTCTTTCGTCATTCAATTCAGTATCGTTGAATGGCGCACTAAGGGGTGGTACTCGATCGAAATAATGAATGGTCTTTCTTTCGCGTTGGCCTAGTTTTTTCGCGATGTATTTTGCTTCATTGTTCGTGATTCCTCCCACCTGATTCAGACTGCGTCGTTTCCACGCAGCGTAGAGCGAGTTATTTTTAACGTGGCTACGAATCTGATGAATGAATTGACGTGAAATTAAGTAGAGCACATGCGCGCTTTGCACACCTCGCTTTTCAATAATATTTGCTCAGCTCGGATTCGTTGCCAAACACCAATTTGAAACACAATTTGCGAAATGAAATAATGATCACGCACTTTGATAAATCTTCTCTGTTCTTATCGGCTGGGCAGCGATGCAGCAAGAACTTTTTGAATTGCCCTCCTCCAGCTATAAATGGCCTTTGGCTCAGCGAAGATATGAATGGAGGGGCTGGAATGGATCAAATATTTCGTACCAGTCACTTATTTATTTGCGAATGCATTAATGAAGTCGTAATTGCTGATATGACATCGTGCGTCTTCTGTCAATTCGCACGATAATCGATAACTTGTTAGGGGTACAGGGTGATTTCAAAACTGCCAGAACCAGTACAGTAAATATTCTGTGAACAATCGATACATCTCAGTTAACCATTAATTTGGTAATTAATTGACACAAGATTCCCATTAAGATTTGCATTCTTACTATCGATAACATAACATTATTATTATAGGCAGCCAAAGATTCCAAACGTGATTTGGCAGCGATACGTCAAAGACAATTTCAATGCAGCGCTTATCGAATTTTGATGCCATTGTTGGCCTTGAGTTCTCCAATTGTATGGGGTTACGTGTGACGTCATCCATTTAGCCCCGTTCGGTCAGCTTCAATATACATGTATAGCATAGCAAACCTGGAGAATTTAGGATAATTGAAAATTCATACTCGAAATACATTTATTTGAGTTGAAAGTCTTTTGTAAAGGAGGGAAAAATCTGTTGTATAATTGCTGTTCCAATATGCGACAAGATAATACTCACAATTTGTTCTACAGAAAAAAATAAGACAATATTTTGACCAGGGACACTTCTATGTTAAATTAACTTGGCTTAAAAATCTTAATTTTAATGCGAAAATCATGTTTTTGCAAAATGCAAAAATACAAAATTTAAAAATAATGTTACGTAATACCTAGTTTACATGTAAATTAAAATAATGTATCCGATTGTATTTAACAAACTTTAGTTTTCAAGTAATGCATAGTGTTTTATTCTTATTCTTATTATTTGGAATGAAACGTTTTCAATGTTTTGAATTTATACTCTTATGTGCGACGAAAAAATTGAACAATGCACAAACGTTTCGGTCGTCTCATAAATTAAGCTTATCAGGCAATATTTCCACTAATTTTGAAGTGATAGACTGCAAAACACTTCGGTTTGCTCAAACTTAATGTCAAAACATCAGTCTACTTTGACCTTGACCAATGACGCCACTTCTGGTTCACGAGCAGCTTCTTTTTAAATGTCACGAGGACTAAATTTAATAGGGAATCCTCGACACTCATTTCGTAAATACCAGTCGTAAAATCGTCTTTCGTCATTTCTTTGTTATGCTGTTAAGCATTGAAGTAGATGGATGAAGTAGACCGACTCAGAAGCATAACTTTTTTATTGTTTTTATTTTTTCACCAAACATGATTCTTCTAAGATAATTCGTAGCGATAAAACTGTGTCGATGTTACTCGTATGTTGAAAACAAAAGGAGTCTGATCAGAGTAGAGGCTGGGATTCTTCAGGTATAATGCCTGACAACCCCGAACTCGTTTAATCGTAAAGCCAGGCCAGATCCGCCTCTGGTGTTTATAGAGTAACAATGGTAGCGAGCACACATGCGTCTGAATCCTATTTTTGAAACGATTCGTATTGTTTATTGCTTAGCCACCAGCGAGAAGATAGTGCAGTATTGTTCACGAACACAGTATGCAGAACTGTAATGCACATCATTTTATGAATTTAAATACTACCCATCTGAATGTCCTCAAAAGGTCTTCTCAGGTTCCATTTCCAAGGGGAGATGTCTGTTAAATTGCAATTTTGGTGCGTATTATTTGTTGGCCGGATTCATTGATCTACGTACGTCATTGCTCTTAAAATTGTAATATTTAAACGCCTCATTGTTTCAGCCAAAAAAAAGAAAGACTGGCTTTATTCTTATAGTTTTTGTTGAACTGTTGAACCTCTTTGTTCACCATGCAGTGTGATCGAAATATTGTTAAATTCGTTGGTTTGGAGGTCTTCATTCAGCCTGGTCAGATCGAATTAATCGTGAAGCTCCACGATCATTCAACTTTTTTGTGGCCTTAAAGCTTATGTAATGATGTCAAATGTTTCGCCATGGTCATTGTATTGATTGTATAGAGTCTATATTGTAGGACTCCATGCACTGAACCTTGAAAACCTGCAGACTTCAAAGAGATGCTCATGCAGTTTTTTTCTGGAGCTCAAGGCTCAAACATTAAGGGTCACCTAGCAACCCTATTGTTTCCTAGCATTTATACTAATGATAATGAGTCGTAGAAATGACAAGAATTACACTGACAGCATGCACCAACCAAGACAGCTCTAGGCGTTTTATTTTTCCTTAAATCTAAGGCCTTGGTTACGATGCGTTCCGTTCTACTAATTATAACTCCGCCTACTGGCAGCCTAATGTTTGATCTTAGCTCGTACTCATCCATTTTTAATCTCGAATTTTTGAAGTAATTAGGGATGTTGCAGTTTCTAGGCCTTGTTCGTTTCATAGGCCGATATCTCACTAAATTCAATGGGTGTTTTCATTTCTTCCGTGCTTTAAAAATTCATGAAGCTGCCTTCCGTATTTGTTAACAAATTGTCGTCGGGCGCAACAATCGTGCAAGATACAACCGCGAATCTTGAGAGACAAGTAAAACTTGTGTCCATAAAATGTGCGCATGCTTGGCCAGCCATGCGTTTTGATAATGCCGCCATTTTGAAAGAAGACTACATTCATTTGGCCATCAAGATGCACGTAGCCTGCGAGTAATTGAGGAAATACAACATCGAAGGAGAAAAAAAAAACAATAAAAACCGTCAGCACAACGAAATAAATCTAACGAAGCATGGTGAAAATCCTCGAAATCCGAAAAAATGCTTTAAATTTAGTGCACGTTGGGCCGAGCGGCGCCTAAAGAAATAAAGGACTGTGCAATTAAATAATATATGCATTGCGTTGTCCGCGGTCTATAAACTTTTTTTGGGTTGAAAAACGTTTTATTGTAGAAAAACGAATAGTATAAATATAAATGTCCGAATTATGCGATTAAAGCGTAATTGGACATCGTAGCAACCGTGAGAATACTATTGTAATGCAGCTCATAATAGTATTCGTTATGCAATGTATGGCGATCGCCATCTTTTATAATTGCGAACGTCCAAACGTATTTTGTGACTTGAGCGAAACAAAATGTTCAGAAAGAAATATTTGTACATATTTCACTTTTATGGCGAACATTTTCGTAATTAAATACAGGATATTAAAACGAATGCGCCCCTTGCAAAACCTAAAGTTGGATTAACATTTTTTATTATCTAGAATTTCATTTTGAATATATTCATATGTGTATGTGTGTGTGTTTTTATGTATTGGATATCAAATTCCATATATAGAATGGAATACAAAATGGAATTTTGTATAATAATGTTTATGAATTTTTTGTTCAATTCAGTCCCTGGATTAAATTGTGTTTCTTTTTATTTGTTTGCGTTTTGGAAAGCGATGCTTCTTATAGATAATTCAGCAGGTAATAATACTGTATATGTGTGCAGCACACTTTAAATCGACGTTTTCAATTCAGTTCAACTCAAAACACTACTGCTAGAAACTGAATGCCAAATGGTATAGAATGAAATCCATGTATCCAAATTGGTAGGCGTTTATCATCTCGTCTGCGTGGCCACTCATACGCAAAAGATGTGCATTTTTAGATGAATTTAAATTGAGAAAACATATCCTTTTAAACATTAGTAGTAATGCATTTAACAATGAAATACGTTCAAATGCATTTTAAAAGCATGTCTCAATTTGAATGCAAAGATCTTAATCTGATATCAAAAAATGTATTGCCAATGCATTTGTCATGTAAATGGGCATCAACATCCTTGCTAAGTTGAATTGGAAGTGAATTTAAACATTTTCAGATTATGCTAAAATTCTATCGGTAAGAGAATGTAATAACTATGCCCTTAATTGTTTAATGTACGTTTTCTTATAAGCTTGATCTGAGGGCGAAAAAGCTACTTCTTGGTTACCAAGGTTGATGTGTTATGCAAGACAATTGTAGCGTGATGTATCCGTGTTAGCGTACCGGTTTCTGTCCTTTCCTCATCGCATATTCAATCGAAAATGACATTCATACGTTATCTCACTTTATGAATCACGTGTCCTGCATTTCTCTCATAGATAATTTAATCAATTGATGGTGTCCTCTTGCCGCCAAAGCGAAATTTTTCGTTTCTCGTGTCTTGAGGAAAATGCTGTTATGCGATTGCGTTAGAGGTTTGGGAATTGGTAATGTTGATTTTCTCAGTCGCGTGTCTTGACATTTGGCTCTCGATGTATCTCAGGTATTGTTTTCAATTTGAAAGATGAGTAATAATTGCTCCGCTGACGTGGAAAACGATATTTAGGAATTGCGGCCGCACTCGTATCCTGTTTCAATTTGTGTTTGGAGCCAAGCCATGCGGATAATTTGTATTTCTAAATGTACGTTTAAGGGCACGGGCCACCTGAGAGTACTGTAAAAATCTAGGACAAAGCAATCAATAGAAGATTGTTAATCTGGAGATTTCTTCGACCGGCGAAGTTTGGGCGTGCGCGCGATGCATTATGGGACCTGCTTTTAAATGGAGACTGGAGTGGTGGTCTCTTTTCAAGGGTGCATTTCAGTTCTCCCTTCGTTTTTATCTCCCTCGTCGCATCATTATTATTGTTATTACGGATGCTTTGGAGGGCTATTTATAGCCGCGTGCTTTATTGGTCATTATCCCTGAAATACTATATCTCATCCTGATATACGAGGCAAATGTCAATTTTCGACCGATGCCAACATAGGCCAAGGCTAAGTGGCATTCACAAAGGCTGCAAATAAATGAGCATCAGGAGCCCCATTTCTAATCGCTGACGTCATTGAAGAGCTCACGTGCTTTTGTGCAAAAAAAATATATTGTCAGTATGCGATCATCTGTGTATTATAACAAGTTTTGTACTAAAGCGCAAAATCTCACATTACTCTGTCACCTGCGTTTATGCTTCCATTTAAACTGAGTGATTGATTTTAATTTTTATCAAAATGTCGAAGGGAATTTTGTGATCTTAAAAGATTTGACAGCTTCAATGATTTGGGTTTGCTTTGACCGTTGTTTTAATGATTTCAATTTGCCATGCGTAACGTTGAAATGCATGGCTTAGCAATGTTTTATACTTGACGACCCAATAGAATTAAGTGCTTGTTAGAAATGCTCAAATTAGAACATTTTTTTACTAAATGTGCGTGGATAGAGCGTGGATTGTATAGCTATGAGTATTTTAACGAGTTTAAATAAATTATTTAACAAGTAGTTGTGCAATTATTTTGCAACAATTGCTAATTATAAATTAATTAGCATAATAACGCAAACCCTGGTGAGCAACCAATTCTAGACAGGAAAAAATCAATTTAGCAATTACAACAAGTATTCAAAGAATAAATGTGGGAGTAAGTTTTTGCATACTGGACATCTTTTTGGTTGGAACTTAATGGAAATGTTGTGATTCCTTAGGGCAAAAATAACAAGTACAAAGTGATGGAATAAAACACATATGAATTTTACATGTATTTTCATTAATCGATTCATCGTGTAGTCGCCAAGTCTAGTATAAAACATGGCATCTCTTACCGGTTTTGAAGTGCACCATAAATTATTGCTTTCTTGAGTATGTTTAGTTTCCTTGTTTAGCAAAATTCGGATGGGGAGTGGGGGGGAAGGGGGAAAAAATTGGCTAGATTGAAAGTACGAAAATTATTAGCGTCAATTTTGATCAGTCCGTCGTTAATGGATTGCTGCTTAATGGCTTTGATGTTCAAGTGTCCTTATATAAAATCAGCTCGCTAATTTTATTACCTCGTTTTATTGGAAAATGCATTTGCAACTCTCCCCCAAATGTGCAGGAATTTCAATTGCAAAACTTGGACCAAGCCTTTTTCGCCATGTTTTATACGCCCTTTTTATGCAGCATTATTTATGAAAGTTGAAATAATATCAAAAGTACAATATTGCGGGTGCAATAAAATATTAGTGCATGCACTTATACCCAGTGACAGCGTAATGGAATAAAAATATATTACTAAAATTGCATTCCATAAATAGACGTTAGTAGGGCACTTTCTGGCCCTAGCTATTCTATTTTTTGCGCCCTAAAACTTCATTAACAACAGCAATAGACAATAGTAACCTGTACTGTATAAAACATCTAATGGAGAGACACGAATTAAATTGGATTTTCTTTCTTGACAATGTAACCCTCTGTACAGACATTTGGACAAAGCTAACATCAAGGTGAACGGAGCTCAACGCAAAAATCAAGAACAATGTCAATTTGATTATTTTCATTGTTGCCATAGTCACAGAATTCAATCATATGTTGAATGCTTTCAAATATTTTAACTGCTATTCCTTCTTATTCTTGTCAACTCTCATTTTGAACCCTCAAATTGATCTATGTATGTATTAATGTGAACTTTATTAAGGTTGAGTAAAAATGATGCTCACAATACAAAAAATTACTCCCATATTTTTGCTACAAATACTTATTATAATTGCTAAATTTATTTTTACTCGAGCAGCCTGTCTTTTTATTAGTTTTTCTAAAGGATTTCCTCTAGATATGTTCCTGGAAAGTTGGATGTAAAGCGAAATGCTGTATGGCGAAACATGTTTTTACAAACAGACCAATGTAAATTACATAGGATACGCTTCCAGATTTTTAAAAAAAGTTGAAAATCACTCGAGTTGTTATCCATTACATAGTTTTAAGAAGCAAAACAAAATTGAAAAATTGACATACTGTACTTAAAACAAAAAAAATTGTACGGATTTGCCACTGGTCACTGGTCTTAGCTGAAGTTAGCTCTCAAATGACAAATTTACTTTCGTTCAGTAGAAAACTTAAAAAGTCTGAGGTGCTCCAGGAAAATGATGTTCAAGGTTACACCATTAAAACGTGTGAAAAAAGAGCATGACCATTGAAGATTCTAGTGACTTAAATGCTTCCATACGCCTGAAAGACCCTTGCACTTTCACGTAATTTTCAATTAACTTAGGAAACACCAGGTTCGATTAATTTTGGCCGTATAGCGAAACAAACAATATAACAAACAAAAAAGGCCGTTCCAGCGAAACGTTGTATTTTAAGAATAATATATTAATGATTTTAAAGATTGCAAATTGCCATTGACACCCACTCGTGTGTGGCCTAAGGTGAAACGTCCACCGCGTTTCCGGATCCGCGTGATTTGTCGCAGACGACGCTGGAATGTTTGGGCGACCGAGAGCGCCATCTGTGTCCGCGTTTGACGCTGAGCGGCAGCGCCACATGACCTTCTCAGCGTGCCTGTTGATACGAGGCCCAGCGCCGTAAAATGCACGCACGAATGATCGCTGGGGCGGTCGGCTTTGGCGACGTCGTAATATCCGGCCATTGAACAGCTGTCCCTAATCCCTGCATTTCGTCATCGCTAGCAGCTACCTCTTCGTCTCTCTCACTCTCGCTCTTCCCCTACCTTCGTTTAATGTGTTGCTCTCTCTCGCACTTCCCTCTCGTTGCCTCTCTTTGAACGAAGCTTCCTTCATTTCTTTGGCTCGTGTCTCGTGTCGCGCGCAGTTTCACCTAAAAGCAGAAAACGCCAAAAAAACATCGTTTCGGTTTCGGCATCGGCAGTTTCCTCCGCCCGAAAACAGGATATAGTTTTCGCGGGATGTCCCCTTAAAATCGCCGAAAAACGGGCATGCCGTCACGTGTCCGACCTCCTCAACCCCGGTGCCTCTCGGGACATTCCTGCGGCCCTGGCTGCCGATGAATTGAGTCTCCGAATTCAGTTTCTTGACAGAGCATCTTTTTTGCGTTTGTCTCACTCCGTACTGGGTGCACCACGCCCTTTCCATATTTTCTGCCATCACTTTTTTCTTCTTTGACGTCTTTTTGAAGATGGACTTCGAGGGCTTTGCAGGGGCCCCGAAGCTCCCAGAGTATTCCGCATTTTGATGGATTTTTTCGAAATGGACTTTTCTCAACAAGTTTGATATCGCCGCATCTCTCTTTGTGCGCTGGATTTTCGGTTTTCGCATTGACGTTCGAGCGGTCCTTGATATACGTCGAATGTGGCCCAGGATAGTTTTCGATTTCGCCGAATTCATGCCTCGCATCAACAATTGAAAGATTTCCGCCGCAAATTCGTCGTTCGTATTGTGCCAAATTAACGAGGTTGATGTCGAGCTGAAACTCCCGAAGCTGCGTGACGTGAATCGACTTGGGAAAAAAGTGCGTCTTATATATCAACAGGTGAGCTACCTAGTTATCCCTCGCATATGTTTTTTCCCCTAATCCAATAGACCAACCTTGAAGGCTGAGGCTGATGGCAGCGAATCTGCATTTTTGAAATGAACCGGTGTAAATATTTGATGGAAGCTGGCTTATGGAGCCGAAAAACTAGGCTTCCAACATCAAAGATAATGCGCCGTAATCTCGATGCCTTAAAAGATGTACGAGATTATGCGATGACTAGTTTACGGTTGATAATTTAAGTAACATATGATAACGGTTTTTTCCCCTATAAAATTATTGTTCGTGATAGTATTTTTGGCTTTTACATTTGACGGATGCATCCTTGAAATTGTCTGACAGGAGATGAACGTATTTAATGTTCGGCATCTGAACAAAAGTGTCGGATAACCTCATGACTGACACGTGATTTGTATGCTGGATAGGTTAATTGACTATCATATGCGCATTTGTTACACGTGAGATTTACCATGTCTATGTCACGTGCTTGCGCCATGATAACATATGGTATTATAAGTGTGGAAAGCATGTTGGGAATAGTGTCAAAAAATGTTAAAATTCTGACTGCTGTTTTCGCTTAAATTTTATAGCGATTGTAGATTGGTTTTAAATGAAATCGCGAGTTTTAATGTTATACCTCATAATTAATGTTTACCTTCCCTTCCACGCGTAGTTCATCCATATGAATATGTACCATCGAAAGGACCTCAGCCTGCAATAGTTTGTTGTTTTCAGTCGAAAGGCATGTGTTTATGATCAAGTGATGTAAATCGCCTCGATAACTGCTCTGGTTAACTACTTTATGTAAATATGCGACCATTATGCGTTTTAAAAAAAATGCCTGCCGCCAAATTATCTAAAAACATTGCATTTTTGTCTTTATAGTTGTTAGGATTTCGTGGCAGTAAGTAAATCGAAAATGTCCGTAAACAAATTACATTTTTATAAGATTTTGTATCCAAGTGCATTCCACAAAAATCTGCCATATAATTCTTCATGTTTGCTACGGCTTATGAAACACGGGCATTAGAAAAGTTAAAAAACGTTTTTTTTTAAAAAATAAATTTTTTGAATATTGAAAGCAATATCCGCAGAATTGCATCTAAAGATTACATGGAATTGCACATACAAGTTAGAATTCAAAAATCAATTTCTTCGTCTTAGAATTTAGAATCTCACCACATTAATTTGCTTCTTTTTACAAATAAACTATGGTTATTTTGTATGTTTTAATATAACATATCTGCGGTATTTTGTATTAATTTGGGAAAAAAGAAATGAAAATAAGATATATTTGAGGAAACGTCTTTGACCACAATATAGCAGGCAGAACTCAAAACATTAGTCATTCATGAGTAAGAATGATTACTTATCTTAAAAAGTTTAAGAAAAACATTGAAATGTTACAACAGCATAATTTATAACTAATGACTTTTTATTTTCTTCGCTCTGTTGGTTAGTTTATAAAACTCTTCATTAATTAGTTAAACAAATTGATAAATAAATCATGATTTTGGTATTTTAACATTTTTTTCTATCAGAGTTGCGAAATACAGCTCAATTTCTTATTTATTTGAAATAACAATGTTGATTGTTGCTTTCCAATGAAATGATCCTCAATCTCAATATTAAACTTAAATAATCCTTCATCTTTTGTCAGTAGTATTAATTTGGACTAGTTATTAATGTCATTTAAAAATACTTGTATTAATAAATAATAAAATTGGCTTACGTTAACACCGTGAAATTAAAGTCTGCAAACGCCAACATTTTTTTCGTTTTTTTCTATTTCTTGCCACTACATTGTACAACATTCAAAAGCTTTTCTGTTGAATGCCGATTTGGACATGCATGTCACAATTCAACATTACTACACCCTGGACAGATATCTGACTGACTGGTAGCAACCAATTTTTGCGGTTTTGACATTCCTATTCTTTAGCTCAAGTTATGCGTGGTTAGGCGTTGATCTACGCTGCCCCAAGGTACCCTAAATGGTCCTAGATGCCAGTGAAGTAGCAGTATTATACATAGAAACACGCGATGGCACATCCACAATGCAACAGTATAAAATTGAAGAATAGTAAAGAAAATAGACTCGGTTTCAAGGGGTCCAAGGTTGGCGAGCGGACTCTAAATTAAGCCATAAAATACTTGATCTTTGCAAAGGAAATCGAGGCACTCCCCATGATGCTTCATGACCCTCATGGGTCACCATGCACTGTCAAGTTTTACCCTTTTCCCTAAATATGGTTATGGCTATAATATATAGTATATGAGATCCCATCTTGTTAGTAGTCTTTCCTTCCTTTGTGAGCAATTACATGTATCCATTGGTCAGCGTATTTCTGTCGTCATCGTAAATTATAATCGGAGGGCATTTATCCAATCGGCCTGCTTCTATTCAGTTGTGAAATAGGCTTATTGAAGCATCAGTTGACATTTAGCACAAACCCTGGTTCTGATGATCAGTCTAAACAAGATGGTGGATGTGCTTGCTTTTGTCTGCATGCTTTCATTGAGCAGTTGATTGATGCTCCGTTTGAATAAACCTGGGCAAAATCTACAATGGAAAACAGATCGAAGCGAATCAATAACCTTTCAAATAAATAATCTCAGTTGTATCACTTTTCCAATAATTGCAAAGTCATACAAAAGTGTGGTTCAAATGGATGGCTAGAGAGGATTTATTCCGATTGCCAAATGCTTTTTCATGGTCCTCCTTTTTTTGAAGGTTATACAAGTACTCAAAAATTGGTTAAAAACAAAAAGAATATTTGCATTTAATTTATTTGAAACTGTTTTAATGTTAACCGTGATACTGTATTATTGCATTTGGTGAATAAGTATTGGTGTTTTTACCCATTTCCATGAATATATAAGTACTTTTTTGCTGAGGATAAAATGAATAATTGAAAGCATTTGTAATAATGTAAAAGCTTTAGCACTGGAGCGGAAAAAATATTCTCGAAAGTCACGGTTTATGTGGAAGCATTGTTCAGAGACATTTAATGTCAAGTGTTGTGGTTTGGCAGAGTAATATACTCACGAATATTTTAGGAGTCCGGTTAATTTTAGTTCACGGATAATCAAAGTCCATTAAATTATTCTAGAAATAGAAGGAAGAAAAAAAAACTGAAAACATTAGAAATGCAAACGCAATTCAAAAATTATCTAGATTTATAAAATTAGATTGAAATACGTATGATAACTGCTATTTTCTTTGAATGCGACTATTTTATAAAAATCAGAACTCTTGCCTCAACTTGAAGTATGCTTGTAATACTTTGAACACCGGATAAAAGAATCGTCACCTTTGCGGAAACTCTGAGCACGCAGTTTTAATTTATTAATGACAGATTTTGAAGCTCGTAATCCATGTAGTTGTACTTTCTGACAAAGTTAGTCTTTTAAGCTAGCGCCAAGTAGAACTCTTTTTTTGTTATAATCATATAATGACCGTTTGCTTTTTAAACCCTGTGATATTCGAGGTAAATCCATATAAGTCATCTTTCATTCGTTCTTTCGTTCTTCTTCTTCACGCCATTTTTACCAGCACTACGTTTTTAATCCTTTTCAGTATCTCTTCAGATCAAACAACATTTTCCATTAGAGATTGGGCGCATGTTTTTCGCTACCGTTCCATCCTCGCGTTTGGTTTTCCCTCAGCTATAAAAGGTGGATCTTAAATGGTTAGGGGAATGATTGATGACGGTCTCTATGCCGTTGCCAGATGTGCACTACAGATCTGGATATCTTGGCAAACATGCCAGTCAGTCGCCATGGGCCTCCGCAGGCTGCAGCATCCACGTCCCGAACCATTTTGCAGAGCAGAGCCTAAATCCTTGAACCATGAAGCAATCACAATGTGGATGACCTTTAGATTCAACCCTGCAATTGTCTAGGGAATACTTATTGGATGTTGTCGATCAAAAGCTTCATCCATTTCTGCTATCATGCATATCAGTCGAGTTGAATCTAGCAGGGCTTGTTGTTCGGAAACGTTTCCCATCGCTGATGGCCTGATATCTGAAAAAAAAACTGGTGCAGAGTTAAGCTTGTTGGGATATCCTTCAATGTGAATGATAAACGAAGAAATAAGGCTTTGCAAAACTCAATCGCAATATTGCTCAAGAGGTTATTTGTTGGCAAGTTCTGCATGCCTTTGACATTTCCAATCGTTGGTGTTTTTAAGGTTTTTGAACCTTGCATATGGGCTACCCATGAGCGTCTAAATAATACAACCGTTGTTTTTTATTTACATAATATTATATATGTGATCTGCTGATAAATGTTAAGATAAGGCTGATTAATGTGCTTCATTTCCTGGTTTTGAAACATGTTTGACACGTGCATAATCTCTACTACATATGCTTGCAACTCCTTAAATGGACTGTTGTTTATACGTACGTTTTCCACACAACGTATTTTTAATCAGCTTACCCCGGTCAGCTCATAGTTTAAAAATCCTAACCTACTGCATTGCAAGCTACTATTTTGTTCCAATCTTTCATTTGAAATACATATCAAGAAATATTATTGCATCAGGTGCTAAAGAACCTCAATTCTGCTTATGAAAATCGTTACGATTTGATTTATTTCACTTACATTATTTTGACTGATTACCATACATGTACATACATGCACTTCTATTGTATTAACCGTATCAATTTGAAAACTTAAGTTCGGAATAATATGATTTTTGGTAAACCTTCACGCGTACAATTGATGCATTAATAATCAGGGGAATTTTAGTAATAGTAGTGTAGAAACGTGTTGAGTAGGCGTTTCATTCGGTATTCATAAATGAGCTATTAAATTTAATAAAAAGTAATAAACTTGTTTGGACGTTGATATATCCGGTAAAATAAAGATTTCATGCAGATACTGTAATGTTTGTACTATTTAGTTACTAAAACTGCGATTATATAATAGCATTTTTGTATAGTTTACTATTTTTGATTCCCATTTAGTAAATTTGATGATATGCTCGCGATAATTTTACATATTTATTATATCTCAGCAACATTAACAAAAGGTTTCCCGTAAGAGCGAACTGATGTCGGAAGGAAATGTTTAATAGTTTCCGTGAATCGTCAAGATTTGAAAACAGCGGGTTAGAGAAATTAATTTGTCATAATGGATTCGCATGAACAGTAATTAGTACTATGTATATATAAACAGCACAAATTCCCTACCCGCAACCAGCATAACCGTTTAATAATCAGTAATATCTCTTGCAGATATTGACATGTTATAAAAGTTTTAAATCATTAAAGTTATGAGCTTGAGAAAAATAAAAGAATGAAAATGATGTTGCTTCATTATAATGTTCATTCTTGTTTCTTTTCACTGACATATTTAGGCTTTTTATAACATAATTTATTCATTAAAAAAAGAAGTTAACTTCGTCGTCATTTATTTGTGCTATTAAACTTTTTTGGCTTATGTTCAGTCACTTGCAATTGCCCTCGATCTGTTGTTCTCTGTTACTAAAATATCTGGTACGTTTAATTTGGTAAATTTTGGAGAAAAAGGATTACAGATATTAAGACAAGAGTGTGACGAGAGGTTTTTCTTGTCCCTAATGCCATCAAAAAGATACGTATATAATATACAGTAACTAAAGCATGATGTTGGTTTTTCGTACTGATATTGTATTACGATTAAGCATTACTTGCTAGATTACTCGAGTAGCGTAGTGATTTCCTCCCCTCCCCCCCAAATTTAAATCAAAAACTTCTATTTGAAAATGTGCCTTAACGTTAGTGCTAATTTTGCTAATTACATAAAACATCAGTTAGCAAGATCTGCTTTAGAGAGTTGCTTGCTTATACGATATGCACTACTCCCACTAGCCTACACAAAACAAGTTTTAAATTGAATTTTTTTTGTAACGGTTTGAGGTTATTTATCGACCTCACCTTCAGCCATAGCGGTCATATCCAGGTCGGAGATTAGAGGAGAGAGTAGGCGTTAAGAAATATGGTAACCCTTTAAAAGCATTTATTCAGTCATTAATTTTCTCGTAATTGGAACGAACAGGATTCGTAATCGGTCTTATTCAAGTGCAAATACTTTTTTTTATTTATTCATCAGTCTCGCATTGCAGCATCGCGTCCATCGGTCATTACTGACTTGCATGTGTATCGAATTTCATTCCCCTAAAAGCTTTTCCGCTGTCATCCTATTGGCGATCTCCTCACATTTTTCACCACGATTCTGTTCTGCGCCAATAAATGCTTCAGTTTTGTAATTCGGGTAATCTGAAACATGCAGTGAATTTTTGCAATGCCCAATTAGGAAATGGACTAACTTGTATAGCCGCCTGAAAGACGAACCTTGATGAAATAGCGATTTAATGAAAACATTCACAGCGATGCTCTTCTTGGTGATCACAATGGCCACCCGAACATCTTGATATTGGATTGAACTGGTTGGTCATGTCCCTCGGGTCTGATGACGTAATGGGGACATTTTGCGACGACCCTCATGGTTCGCTCTCGATTTCAAATTGCGTGGGTTTTTATGTCATAGTCAACGCCTCCGATGTATTATCGCTAATCCTCGAAAGGCTTCTTACTTTTATTTGCACGGAACCGATGTGAGATCCATGGAATGGTTTCTCTCTTTATCTTTACTCCTGATTGAAAAGTAAGGATCCAGACTACGAGTCGTATTTTCCCCCTAAATCGTTCTGCAACATTCTGTTTTCATTCTGCAACATTCTGTGATGTATTATTGAATTTACCGCTTAGAAAGCATGGCAATGGTTGCACTTGAACGATAATGCTTGTTTTTTCTGAACTTGACACTGGGATGTGCCATGACCCTTCCCGGCTCTATTTGTGGATTTTTTGTTAACGAAAGCAGTTTCTTGAAACTTTTGTTGTCAGTTCCTGAGCACAGGCTTTAGAAATGGTGCAAAAAATGTAAAGAAAATGATGTTTTTGCACCGCAGACTTGTTATAACTTTAAAGCGGTCACATTTAATATCTTAACGGAAAAATTAAACGTTGATATGTATAGTTATAAGATTCAAATCATCTCTCTTATTCTAAAATCAGAATAAGCTTGAGCCATAGAACATTTTCACAACTTGTTATGCAAAACAATATTTCATTTCACCGTAATTCTTCGGTGTAAGCAAATACCCTGTTTTAAACATTATCTCAACCAAATAACATGTACGGAAGCGTGTATAAAAAGTCACCCAATGGCGGATCTACCAATGAACCATCCCCTCTCCCTTGGAAAAATCTTAGATCCTCCAGATAAACATAAACTATCATATTATGCATGTCGGGAAAGATAAGCTTTTACATAAGTGTTGCAGGTGTACATGTACCTTCTTATCTACCCCGACATGCAGTTTAACTATAGCTGGAATTGACTTTTAACTTAACAAGCAAATTTGACTTATTCTAAACGTGCATGGGGTGAAAGTACGATAATATCTGTTCATAGATAACAGGTACAATGGTCGAACTAATTACTTTATGTATTAATTAGCGATGACGTATTTATTCTTGTTTAATGAAATACCTCATTAAATTTGCACGGTATATGGGTCATGCAATTTTTTCTCTTGAGCAGAAACATTGTTATTTCTTTAGGTAAACACAAAAATGATCCTGCCTCGAGAACAAATATTTGCGCATTTCCTGGTTAATAATTTAACTTAATAATTTACGGCATTTTCACATCATTTTCAAAATAGCTGTATATGTAGCCGGTTTACGCAGCCATTGCACAAGCATAATTTAACTAGAACGAGCTACATTTATGTCATTGTTCCAAAATAATTTCATTTTTTTACGTTATTGTCCTAACAATAGCAAGACCAGGCTCAAATAGAGGGCGGCAAGGGCACTGATATTATAGCAGACCATTTGTACTATTTCAGGGCGGTGCGGGCATGATGGATCACACTGAGACTGACCATTTTGTCAGCAAATAAGGTTTTCCATGGATGCTGACGTCGCATCAACCTATAAGTTTCTGCCTTTTGTTGGTATGTTCATACATACATGTACTTGTAGAACCTCTGTATTTGTATGTTTTATATTTACTCCAATGACCAAACTCAATTGCCCTTAGACATCGAAAACAACTGTGTGAGTTGAATACTTACAGATTGCATCATCCGTTCATCCTGTTATTTCTCCCATTTTTAAACCCAAGAATAGAAATCTAAAACAGCAGCAAGCCCGGGAAATCCTTCAGTAAACCGCATAGAAAACAATAACTGACTTCCGGTATCAGCTCTATGGCAACTGGCATGCAGCAGCGTTGGTTAAATATCCTATAATTTAAAATATGATTCAATTCATCATCAAGTGCGTTATTGGAATGCTGTATATACGATTATGTTTTAAAAAGGCGAATTTGAACTTCATAAATCATTGGCTTCGACCAAGTAATGACATTCAAATTATCAAGCTAAGGATGTGAAATCTGACATCAGAATAAATTATTTGAAATTATTTTACTAGACATTTTTTTGGTGAAATTTGTCTACATATAACATCTTTAAAATGTCGAAGTAAGTTTAAAACGTAATACGAAAGATGCCATTTAGAGTCATGCCTCGTCTCGGTTGGGTGTTAATTTTGAATCATAATATTCAATACGTTGTACAGTATGTAAACTTACACCGGGTTAATGATGTCATGTAGATGATAATTATTTCAAACTGCAGTTAAAATGTTGTTGATAGTTTTCGCTTATATACGCTGGCATATAAATGCAGACTAAAATACATCACCTGTTGTGATAGATCCACAAAAACATATTATTCAAGATATTTTTTCACAAAAATTGATATTATAATACATTACACTTCGTTATTAATATTTCTAAAACATTTTATCGCATATATACGAACTGAATTATTTCTGCTTAAGTTTTTTTTTCGTATAAAATTTCGTATAAAAATGTATTCTAGAATCTATGCATTGTAATGACGTTTCGAAAATTCTTGCCATCGAAGTTCATTTAATTATTATTTCTGAGCAAATTTCAGATAAAACGTACGCATAAATTCGTTTTGATCTCGGCTTTCAAACATTTTTTGTCAACGCTATTTTTGCAGAGAATATTAAATCGCTTTTATAAAAATTTTGCAAAATTGGTAACATTTTTAACTTATAAAAATATTTCATTTTTTTCTCGAAAAATGCAAATAATTCTTCGATAAAAAATGATGCTGATCACAAAGGATTCCATAGCGAAAAACTATTTCCATATGATATAGCGAATATTGTGTCTCGTTCACTATACCTGTAGTTAAATTGATAATAGGTTGCCCAACCCTGTACTAAAGCATGACAATAATGGGTTGCCCAATTTAACCTGTTCTAAACTATAACAATGTCTGATCTACCCTCAACGTAAATTCGTTCAACAAGTTTGTACTTCTTGATTATTTTCTGTTATGTACAGTATGTAATTTCTGGTCTACGTATATGGAATTTTTACCAATTTGATGCATGAGATATAACAAATATAAATACTACGTAGTTATAAATGTTAGCACAGTTCAAGGCCTCTGGCTCGTTTGTTATCTGCCGCCAATCTTCGTGCTTTGTCTTATAAATTATGATTATGAAAATAACTTTCGCTTAACAACTTTGCCGTTAATTCCAGCGTGCCTCAAGCATCTCATAAAATGCACGCTACACTTGATCATAATTGGACTTAGCTCATATTTTAATTGTGCGTGAAAGGTTTGTCACTGCATAAGCGTGGTATTTAGCACCTCTAAACTAGTGGTCCCGTCGCAACGAATTCTTGTGCGTTGATATAAGTTTGCGCAGAAGCTATTTTATCACCCTTCCCATAAAGCCAAATGTAATTTATGGGTGTTTTCTCTTTTCCCAACAAAAACGTGGGCATAAATTAAGTTTTAAATAACCTAAATGCGTTATAGACCTGCAGGTGAACTGCGGCTCGTTGGATTGCATTTGTCATGCATACGCTTATTAAAACTAAAATATATAAACCGTAAAATTGTCTTGAGATTCATTTTAAACGGTTTAGCAAAGACCAGGTGCGTTTTCTGGTCATTTTGCATTTCACTGGCACTCCTTCCAAGGCTACGAGATAGTTTCAAGAAAAAATATTGCGATTACAAAGTCGCATGGGTCTGTATTTTTTGGTTTTCAAATAAGACATTTTTTAAATAATCTGTCGACCGAGGCACGCAGAAGCAAGTTTTATTGCGCATAGTTAGCTGGATGTCGTAGTTTCTGTCGGTGGCGCTCCATTTAAGTGAAATTGCAAAAGAAGAACTGGAGAAGCGGAGCACATTTTCTCCGGACATGAACTTAAACAAACCTGGAAAATTATGGTCATAGCCTGAATTACAGAAAATATCGAATTCTTAGAAGTGTCCCGTTTTCCCTCCAACGGAAAAAAAAATCCTGAATTCTAAAATTGCTCCGGAATGGTGAAAATATTCATACATTAGTTGACGTATTTTGAAAATATATTCATGAATTTTTTTTTTCTATGAGGCACTTGCCCTTTGCTGTACGTGCAACGATTACCTCAGCGCATGGGTAAAATGCTACGTCTACTGTAAAATGGAAAAATAAAAGGTTAGAGGTAGTTCCGTAATGAAAACTAAGGTAATGACTGTGAACTTAACATTAAACGCACTATCAATTAACGCAAATGGCCAACATTTGCACAAAAAAAGTGAAAATATTAATGCAGTCGCTTATAAAAGTGGATGTTTTAGGGTGGTGCCCTTCGTTGCAAAACAGAGTGGAGCATGGGTGGAGTCATTCATTTATAGCTAAGCCATAGGGACGTATTTAATGCGCTATTTTGGTGCAGCACATTAACGTGGATCTCCGTGAGTGCAATTTACAGTTCTAAAACATAAGTCGCATTCATGCATGGAAATTGTGCGCGCTTACGGGACGTCCAACAAAAAAGTGAACTTGTCTGTCCCTTATTAAGCCCCCTCTCTAGTCCATTATCGTGTGACCTGACCATATCATATTTGCATGTAAGACGTCCTATTTCCGTACTATTTAGTACATTAGTGATCGTTATTGACAGATTTCATTGTATTCAGGCTGAGGCAGGAGCTTACGCTTTCACACGAGATAAATAAAAATTAAACGTCCGAATTAGCTGACCCAAACTTGGACTTCATTTATGGACGGCCCTACGAAATTATCATAGTGGCGCAGTCTGTTCTATTGTAGAGATCCGTATTTTTCTTATATAATGACAATACATGGTCTCAAAGACGTCACTAATTTTGCATTAGTTTTAAATACGATTAGAAACGTAAAGGATTGTAGGAAACAAATATCAATACTGTCCAATATTGCGCATCAATATTGCCCATTGCCAATTACTGTATACTGCCCATGCCTAAATCACGCTATTATTTTCTTGATTAAAAATGAATCAGTATTAAAGGACACCAACGTTTGGCACTAACATTAAATAGACTTCTATTTTATATTACTATTACTATTATATTTTATATTACTATAACTATTATATTTAAACTACTATTACTATTATATTTGATATTACTGTTACTATTATATTTTATATCACTATTACTATTATATTATGCAATCTTTCTCTTATTTTTCGCATCTTGGTTGAAATGGGAGTAAGAGACACGCTCGTACTATGAATAGTTAATTTGGTAACAGCGTCACCATACATCTTCCATTATTTTAAAAAAAGACTCAAATAATTCAAGAATCTTGAAAGTCTAAAATTACACAGAGAAATTTACCAAATGAAATTTCTACAAAGATTCATCTGTAATGTTGAAAGAAATACGCCCTTAAAACATGAAACTTGATCATTTTGACATTTTTTAAAATAATATTCTGGAAATACTTTACAAATTTAATGCAATTGTTCTTTTCACCCTTTCCATTTCCTTGCATTTTCCGCTTTGACCGCGATTTAATTTCTACTCCCCTCACATGCTGATTTTTTTCTTATTCAGGTGCACTATCTCATTACATAACTTCAATAAAAGTAATTTAGCAACCGTCGTTGGAATTTAGTAGGCGTTATTCGAAGTATACTTCTTAAAATTCCACGGAGACTTCTTTTTTTTGTCTTATTTGCATTTTTAAGAATGAAACATTTTCTAGTAGCAACAAAAACCTGTTTAACCGCTCGTCTTTCACAAAAGACCCCGATAAATGAAACCGCCTGTCAGACATTAAGGATGAGCCAAAAGCATGCCCACCATGCAAAAATATTACTGGCACATTTTTGCTTCAAATACTTATTATAATTGCTCAATTTATTTTTACCAATGTAGAATTAGTCGTCCACCAGGGTTTCATGTTTGGTTTATAATTTCAAAATGCCCCGTTTATTTATACAAAAATTGCGAAATTTGAAAAACCGTTACGCGACTTCCTAAAACAAGGCTTCTCTGCATGCCTCCTTCGAATTATATCGGCGGGTTTTTCAAATTTCTTAATTTTTTTTATAAATAAACGGTGCATTTTGAAATTATAAACCAAAGCTGAAACCCTAGTGGATGATCAATTCTACATAGGGAAAAATAAATTGATTAATTATAATAAGTATTTGTAGCAAGCAAAATATGTGAGTTATATTTTTGCATGGTGGGTATGCTTTTGGCTCATTCTTAAACAAGAAACTAGCAGCTGATTTTTAACGCCTTTTTTAAGAACGTATCGAATATTTCACATCAACGGGAATTTTTTTTGTGCAGCGTAGAATATTTCTTGTTATCTTACATGCATGCACAGAATCAAACAGCGTTTAAAGTTACCCGTTTAAACATTAAGTAAATATACTGACATTTGCTCTATTTTCAGTTCTTGAAGTTTTAGCAGTATTCGAATATTTTTTTAAATTTTAATTAATTTAAATTGTGACATCGCAGTGTTATGTAAAACGTCATTTAAATATGCTAAATTTATGTAGTATTGTTACAAATTGAAAGCTGTTGTGATATCTAATAAAATGTAATGAAAGCTAAATGTTAACATACACATCTACGTTTAATAAAACTAAGAAAATCTAGCAGTTAGGAGTATTTGGAATCGAATACACCAATAAGTTTCTACTATGGTAGTGGAATGTTTGCTGATTTTACTTTCGATATTTTTCGTGAAATTTGCAAATTCATACATGAGGGCTCTAGCTATTTCTTGATTTTCATTCTAAATACCCCGAATGGCTAAGCTGGTCTACTTAGTTATTTACATGTACGTAACGTCTAGGATAAACATTGAACTCGCATTATGCTGTACATGTATGTCACATATATTATGATGTTTTAGAATTTGTGATAATACTATATTGCCCAGATTGCTAAGTGCAGAATTACATACACCAGGTGCACTAACCAATTTGCGAACAAATCATTTCGAATTCCAGTACACGTATACCAGCTGTTTGTTATATTTAAACCTAGTGCATAAGGAAGACCTACCAATAACCCATGCTGTATCGCGGATCTGTTTCTCATTTTTAACATAATTTTTAAAACACGGTGTTTTTATGGTGTTTTTATACATTTTATAAAGGATGAGAAGGATATTGTGTCTGCAGAGTATCACAAAAAAACAATGACACACTACGTCATAAATTTATAAGCCTCCCCCCCCCCTTCTTTGCCACTCTAAACGCGAGATTCTATACTAAACAACGCCATCAAGGTTGCAATTTATGATGATTTGTAACATTTTCTAACAATTTTGATAATGTTCAACATGCGGTACTGTTAATTAACATCTGTTCTCATTTGTTATTTCTGACCATAGTTGATAAGATGAAAAATGATTTAACAGTAGTCTCTTTCGATGCATACCATTGTTGGATTGACATTGCGCTTTCGACCCTGTCCTTTAAAATTCTGAAAATGTTTATTTCGTGGAAATTTACTGGAATTCCTTGTGCGATACATACATGTATGCAATGGGGCACGTTTAACGCGTGATCTCTCCGGAGCCAATTCTAGGACATTAAATTGATAAGCTTAAACCAACATAAGGCGTATTTCCAGACACATGCACATCCTTTGCTCGCATGTTCATTAATCCATTGCCAATAAACGTAACGTATAATCGTGCGCATTTATTACCCCTTTAGCTGCCATAAACGCTATTTATCGCTAATGAATCCGATGGGTTTCAACCCGCATTTCAACCCGAGCTCGTAAAAGGCGTGTCCACCCCATTTATCCGCTACACTCCAAATTTCGCAGTTTTTAATTCTCAGCAAATAAAACACATACTTGCGCGATGGGTTGTTTGCACCTGTTACTTAATATTACGCTCGCGAATATTGAATGTAAACCAAAATATCCGTTGATTAAGAATATTAATTGCTACAAGCGCTTGAAACTTTGTCAATTTTCGCACCCGCTTATAGTATACCCAATGCATGATGTTTTGCGAAGAATGCATTAACTTGATTTTCAGAAAATTTTAATCGAATTTATCGTTTGAAATAATGACTTTATACGGCGCATTAATGAACATAATGAAAATAAATTAAATTCCACTTGTTCGTACGTTCATGTACGCTATGGTCCAGATGTTATTTTTTGTCCAAAAACAATGTCGTAATTTATAGCATGTGATAAAAAACTGAATTAATTTTAATCCATCTATACGTGCAGTTATTTACATACTATAGACTATCAGCTCGGTAGAACTTAGTTTTATAAATTTATTGTTTATTTTAAAAAAATGATAGTATTTTATAACAGCAGTTCATTGTGTTAGAATAAATGGACTGAAATATGACGTCTTAAATGGATGTTGTTTATGTTTAATATCATTACATATTTTTGGGAAAAAAGGATTAAGTGAGCTCAATGCTGAAAAATTATCTAAATACGTGAATTTTTATAGGACATTTACATACATTGTATGTGTAAAAGATATCAATAATAAACTCCTCATAAACGAATAATAAACTCCCGTGTTTAGAAACAAATCAATTCTACTTAGCACGGTGAATTCATATACAGTATTTGGACTATGTAACTATTTAACGGTGATGTTATTACTATACATTTCTAATTAATAATTCCTAATGAGATAATATTACTAAAGATTAATTTTATACATGACATACCTGCATGCTCGCAAAACGCTTAAAGACGGGAACGCAGTACATACCACGCTTTGGATTATTTGAAGGGATATATTTCAATAAAAAATCGTCATTTAAGTTGTAGTTTATTGATGTTACCAACTTTACTGGACATACATAATATGTAATTCAATTCTTTTGAAGTTAGCTAGGTTTAAATTGCGATAGGATTGCTTTGTACACGATGTACATCATAATGAATTTGAATTTTTTTGCCGAAAACCAAATAGCGAACAACATTTTGTCATAATAAATTATAGCGTATATAACCGCAGGTCTAATGATTTTTTTATGTCTACATGTATTTGAGCGGTATGCTCCACATCGCATAATGATGATATTTTCTATATACGTTTTCAGAATGCATTGCCTTAATTGATTACAACTGACAGTTCTCTACATGCCATAGCTCACGTTGTGTATATAGGCTGCTTGCGTATACAACTGAAAATATACATTTACGTTAAAGTATGATTAACTGTGCATGGCTGAAATCATGCATTTAGATCCGGAAACAACAACCTGAAATAATTCCACTACATTAGGGAGTGAACCTCAGTGCCAAATGTTCATACATGTATATAGGCAAGGGTTTAAAAGCTTTGTGTAGCTAACTGCATGATTTTCAAGGCATTAGCCTTGAAAATCAATCTACCTGGACGAAGTGCCCAGTGACGTTGGTACTACAAGTATTTTGCAAATAAAATGCTGTTGGCGTACATGAATTTCGTTACAAACAACACGAACGTAGGCACTATAACGAAATTCGTTTTATTATCTTCTTTAAATACTTTTACTCGTAAAACTGTACTTTTTATTTTTGTTTTCTCTCTTCTTACAATATGTACATTATGTCTGTTTAAACTGTTCGTTGGTTTATAGACTTACAGTATGTAATCCAGTGCACGGCTACATGTAGTGTTAATTCAAATATAACCATAAATTGAATTGAAGCTTATATATGGTTCCATTGAATTATTCGACCGAGAAAATTTCGCTAAAATTGCCACCTTATGGCGATCCTCACTGTGAAATAAGCATGTTTTACTTCTTTTGCTACAACAGTTATTGCAACAAAAACAATAAAAATGTGGTGAAATTCGCGAGTGTAAAGGGTGTCCTGGCACTTCATGCTGTTCACGTTGCTCATTTCAGCGCTTTCACTCGCTACACAATATTATGGATGATATAAATAAAGTAAATTGGCCTTCTCGGAAATGTGCTTTTAAGGCAATATTCCAACAAGCTTTAAGATGTACATCGAAAGTTCTAAGCGCATATGTGGTCTGACAGCTGGCTTTCAGAAAATAATAAATTCGTCGACCGATCAGTTTGCTATTGGGGAAATTTGTTGGAAACGCAGGATTGTGGGCAACAGTGGCAGATGTACATCGGAGAACGATAGATTTTTCATGTCAAAATAAAAATTAAATTTGAAAAAGAAGTCTTTAGGTTCTGATGCATGTTCCTCCTAGCAAGAAATGTATTAGGGGGAAGGAGTTTGTATTTCTGACAAAAATGCACAGGATGAGGGTGAGGGGTCAAAAAAGTCCATTTTTTTGATGGACGGCCTTAAGATGAAGTGTATTTCAAGTAAAAGAAAAGTCGCTATGATAGTCCATCTTTCTCGACAAAGTGGTTTTGAAAAAAATGTAACATTACGTTCACTGTTCCCGCCATCGCACATCGTTACTTCAAGTGGATGATGGAGCGTTTGTTTAATTTGCATTTGAATGTTTCCGCTAGGGTGGTTTTCACGCGCAGCACAAATGTCAGGTGACACCACATGAACGCGAAATTTGCGATTTATTATCAAAGAGGCCTTCGGTTTGCACGAATGGGCCATGTAAATGTTTACGCCGTTCTCTATATTGTCACTCAAGATCACATAATAAAGTTGTTGCCTTTCCGTCGTGATTTATTAATATAAAGCAGGCAGAGCGTTGCCCTAATCTCGACGTTGATTCATAGGCGCTGTTTGATTTCTCCACCAATCAGTTTACGCGATCAAAGGATTAAATATCAGAAGCTGCAAGTAAAAAAACAACTTTTCTCAAGTCGATCGGCCATGCAAAGTCCTACGTGAATGGCATTTCAAAGTCGTTGTTTTTTCTCCAACCTGGCTAACGAGTTGTGAATGATTTATGCCTTTGTTCCCTACTACCGTTTCCTCAATTTATGATCCTAGATGCCAAATGGTCAATTTGTCTCAGAACCTTTCACGCGTTCTCACCTCTTTCGGTTATACATCAAGCAGATTTTGACTTAAATAGGTGCTCTTTTAGTTTTCTTATTCAACTACAAAGGTGTGTACCTGAGCGGTTAGACCGGTGCCAGAAAGCGTTTCTCGCCAGGTAGGCCTATAAATAGCGCAGTGTGGGTTGTACAGACGGCATTTGCTAAAAAACCTTTTTGGAAAATTGATTCAGTCTTCGCTCATTTATTCCGAGTGTGGGAGTTTCGAGCGTTGAAAACCTCGATTTGGTGGCGTCCTGAAAACTGGAATTTTCACGTGTCGGATTTGGCTCGATAGATTTCATCGGGGATGACGAAGGATAACCGATGTCACATTCGAAAGACGGAAATTTTGCTGTCGCCATTTGACGACAAAGAAAACCTCAAAGCTAAAGCCCAACAAACGACGTGCTAGCAATGTGGCTGAAATAGGCTTTGAAATATACGCTGTGTCCTGAAAATCCAGGAAACAACCACGCAAATGCCTCCTTTTGCGCACCTGATCAACATTTTTACTTCTATTGTTTATTACAGATACTATTTTCCCCATTTTCATATGTACTGGGTACAGAGTGCATAAAAATGCACGAAAATAATCTTCAATGAAACTTCCGAAACCGTGGTTTTCCCCTATTTGACCTCAACCGTATGTGTAAAGTATAGACATGGTCGAAAATCACTACTGAAGTTAAGAATCCTAATCAACAATTTCACCAAACGTCGTACCGTGTACCTGTATGAACGATGGTTTACGAAACATTGTAAACGTTATACTAATACTGTACGAATACTTTGAGTGGAGTGCTATATAGTTCTCAACACTACATGTATTACTTGTTTTAAGAAACCATTGCTCGCTTACTTTTGATATCATTTTTAAGCCACACTTTAAACTTTTTTCGGTCTTAATATCTCAAAATAAGATACTAAGATAAAATTAGAACGAGAGAAAACAAGTTACTTAAAACAAGTAACAATAATTTACAGTGAAATTAAGGGTGAGGTGAGATTTATGTTAGGTTAGTGTCTAGTACGTTTGCTGTCATTAAGTGTGAATGAGGCTTTCATTGCACCGCTTGCGAATACTCTTATTTTTAACGCTTTCAAGAAACAAACTTTGTATACATGCACAGGGTATCTGCGATATGTTCATTATCACCATCATAGTATTTGTGCATTTTGCATAATTTTCCGTAACTCATTTAAATAAACACGCTGGAGTACGCAATACACGTGAAAGCAAATGTGTCACTCAAGTTGTTTATATTTTATTTTTTTCTGCATAATGTCCTTTTTATAATCTGTTCTTTAAACACGCAATATGTACATGTATTTACGCTGTGGCACGCTGTTGTTTAATAGCATATGGAAAATGTAATTTTTTATCTATGTATGCTAAAGCAGCATAAGTTGTTTAGATAAGCTGGTTAGTGCTTCAACTGCATATCGCAACAAATCTAAACAATTAATAAGAAAGTGGTGTTATAGAATGTAGACATATCTTAACATGCTAAATTCTGTCAAATAGCTGTGAGCTCGTAGGATTTAACAGAAAAATGATGGGATTAACTGATAAACGACCCTGAACACTAGTTATTTTAACGATGGTGTAGCAGAATATTGATATTGCGGAACATGACTTTATACGTGTTAACTTTGAAGTGTCCTAAGCAGAATCAAATAGACTAAGAGGAAGTTATTTTTCTTCGAGAGGCAATTTGGCAAAACTTACATTATAAGTCAAGATACATGTAAGTATGACAAAGATAGCGCCATTTCAAGCTTTTGTTTGCTCATATATTATACCCGGAGGGGTCCTTAAGACTGTCTTTAATCACCCACACGTCAAGATTTAATCCTTGCCTCGGAAAATCATCCGCTTAACCAGAAACGTTGTCTTAATGAGGCAGCTAGCAGCAAGTTACCAAAACATGGCGGCTGGTCTTCGACCCCTTGACTAAAGAACTTATTAATTAAAAACTAATTAAATTCACCTTAATTGCATGCTAGGGTTTAACATTTGCAAAACCGCACGATCCTTTCTTCTGTCATTTATTCTGGAGCCATGTTGAATACTAGTACACCAGAATTAAGAGCAACTCATTAGCTAGCGATAGTCATCTAATTACTCGAGCTGTTTAAAGTTAAGCTTTCCTGCTTTTCTAAAACTTGCTAATGAAGAGGTAGCGTCAATGCACGAAATCTTGCCATAAAATCACGCATTTTGTTCTTTAAATACCTGGAAGCTTTTCCCTGTCATGGAAGTTAATTCAGCTTAATATTTGGCCTGAAATTGTTTCTCCATATTATGTAATGTCACGCGAGAGCAGTGCAGACCATCAAAATTTACTAGGAAGCATTGGATAACGCCCGGGGTCTCAGTGTGGTTAGTTTTGTTTTAACTTGCCTTTCGTGATGGATGTAATGACGAAATCACGTGCGATAATTTCTACGTAGAACTGTTTACAGTAGTAGCCTAGTATTTTCGCCCTATTTTCTTTATAAAAATAATTACACATTGACTGCAGTGTAAACGGGGTTATTAATTCCTATTGTTTTTGCAAATGAACGTATAAGTTTGTAACTCGAGTAATTATTTTCAATTGAATATTCGCCATGCATTCATTAGACGTCATAAGCCGACAATAGTTAGTGAATTGAGGCAGTTAAAAGTAATATACAAGTTCTCGATTAAATCTGGAATAATATTTAATTTTTACTCTGCTTATCGATGCAATGCCGGAAGGGGAAGAAACCTCATCGCCTCAATCATTGAGTTCAGTCTAGCAACATCTTACATATGGAGTTGTTCATCTCAGAGTTGATTAAAATCAAAGTCCTTAGTTTGCGTGATTAAATTAGGGTTCCTTTTCATTTCTGTACATGCCCAATTTCCTCTTAGTTTCTCTTCTATTTCTCTTTGGTTTGCCGCCGCCTTCACCTGAGTAATCTGGAATTTCCAACAGGAGTGTGCCAACATTTTGCCATTCATTACCTATGTACAGGGTGACGCAGTGGTTATTTATTTACTTGAGTTTTTTTAATACAGAAATTGGGTCCAAATGCACTTTCCGATTAACATTATTGGCTAGTTTGGTTTAGATGCCCCAGGGTGAAAGATGCCCCATCTTTTCAATTTTCCGTTTATTTTCTATTATTTTCCATTAAATTTTCTATTGATGCTAGCCAAAGCAGATCACTGCTGTCATTTAGCCTGTAACAATCTATTTGGTAGCGTTGTAAGCGTCAATTTGGATGAAAATTGAGCTTCCAAAATCTATTCTGTATATATATATATATATATATAGGTACAGAACGTTGGTATAACCACATGGTTTTACATTACATGTATGGGGCATCTCTACCAAAAAAATTGATGCTCCACATATTTGTTTAAAATAAATTATTGTTATGTATAGTGTTTTAGCCCCATATTTTTGTTTTAATTGAATATTTCCATGTTTTTAGAAATAGAAATATGATACTACAGGTGATGCAAAAAGGGATCGCAATAATCAATCAATGATTTAAACAGCTATTTCCCAAATGACGAGTGATGATGGCCGTCTGATTGTTGTGCATAATGTTTCCAGGGAATTTGGAATGCCTTTAAGAGCACTAAGGTGCAGTTTTAAAAGTTAATATCCAAAAAAGGAGGATTAGACCCATATGGTTACTAATAACTATGTTTAAAATCAAGTTTAGAAGCCATGTTAATAATGTTAGCTAAGGGAAAATTAATAATTCTCTACGTTAGATTGCAATATTTATTATTTAAACCAGATTATTTGCTTTATTTAAAAAATTCAAGCACTGTCAGATTTCGAAAACACATCTTCAGAATCATGTGCTGTCAATAATTCTGATAAATATGAAAGTGTCAAATGCTTGGAAATGTATCGGAAAATAACATAAATGGTTGATTGGATTACATTCATTTCATGTAACAAATGGCTACAAAAAACAAGGCAAAATGTAATTACCAAGATACAATGATTGTGGAAAAGAAGAAAAACGTAAACATATTTGTGGCAACATCTAAATAGAGGCACTTAACACATAACATACTGAGGCATCACTATCACTCATGTGGTGATAGATGACCCATATATCATGTTTATTCAAAAACAATATTTTTTTGATGATTCTAATTTCCTAATTAGTTCATGAATATACTTACCTTTCAAATGGCACCGATTTTTGTTAAATAAAGTTAATATTTGAGTCAGTAAAAATGTTTTTCCAAAACGTGGGGCATCTACATGTACATGTATATCCAACTTACCCTACACCATTTTCATTTCAAATTAAACGCGTGTTTTTGCATTTCACTTCTCTTTAATCTTAAAATGTTTTATTGACTCTGTAGAACATGTTTTCTTGCTAGTATGGAATGTTGAGGGATCATGGCGTTTTACCTATAAATCGTTACTGCGCGCTTTGTCATGTCGAACTGACCATCACGTTTGGATTTTTCTTCTAGTTGCCTTTCGATTCGCTTTGTTTTTTACGTATACATTTCTGTGTCCACGTCTATAAAGAAGCTTTTAATGGTCTAGTTTTCTTCGTTGCACCCGAGGGTGATTATAATGGCTTCATGAAACTCGAAAAACGAAAACCATAACTTGCTCCCAAAAGATAGTAGAAACATGTTCGACTGAGTTTTCATTTTCCCCCGTAGTACATTTGCAATTAAACTGGAAAATATTGCGTTCAGATTATATCTGGATTATCTCGGAAAATGTTGATGACTTTTGAGCAATTCATATCTTCGTTACAAGTAAATATTTTAAGGCTGAGCCGAACGACATTACCTTGCAAAAAAATAATCTTATATTGCTTTAGATACTCATTATAATTACTAAATTTATTTTCCCTAATGAAGAATAGTTGGGCGTATACAAGGGATCCAGCATCGGTTTATAATTTCAAAATTGCCCGTTTATTTATAAAAAATTAAGACATTTAAAGAAGAAAAAAAACGTTACGCGACCGCCTAAAATTGGTCTTCCCTGCATGGCTACTTCTTTCGAATTTTTAACGTTTTTTCTCTCTCAAACTTCTTAAATTTTTGTATAAATGAACATGCTATATTTAAATTATAAACCAAAGCTGGATCCCTAGTAAACGACCTATTCTACATTGGGGCAAATAAATTAAGGAATTATAATAAGTATTTGCAGCATAAATGTGCGAGTAATACTTTTGTATAGTGAGCATGCTTTCAGCTCATCCTTAAGATCAGAAATGACGTACTGTATTTTATGCCCTAACGATTCAATGCAATATTGACCCCTTTTAATGTATGGGTGTTTTATGATTTATTAATAGGTGTTGTTATTATTCCTATTATTATTTGCTCTTTCGTAATTACAGTTGACATCTACAGTACAAACATTTTACATTTATAAGCATATTTGGAAACTGCTTCAGCCTACCTTTTATTTAAGCACATTGTATGCTTCAAGGGTTAGCATGTGTATGTCATATGTCAACGGTTTAAATTGGTCACGGCCTAACGTTATTCTCTTAGCCAGTGTACATGTATTTTCGGTAAACCTAAGTCGCTGTATTCCGACATTTTTCATTTGCTCATTGGCGAAGCTTTATCTTTTGAAAAATGACCACTTGAGAGTTGATCTATGGCTTTGTCAACTGCAGACAAAGGCAAGGTTCCCTTCCAGTCTTGTTGGAGTGTTAATAAATTTCCATAAAACGCGCCAAGAACGCCATTACGCGAAATTTCGTCCATTTTGGCGTTGGGTTTTGCCATTTGGACTTGACAGTTTTTCATTTTCAGTCCTTTTTTTACAGTTTCTTCGTTCATTGGTGTAGGCCTAGGATGTCTCCTGTCACAAGTCAGTCCACGTGATTAATGGTATTCAATTAGAGGCTACTTAGCGCAGAACACGCGACCCAAAACTATGACGACTATGCCATTTCTAATGCAATTATGGAAATTTATGAACCTTCATTTTGAAAGAAACCTAGAAAGGTCTTCCTTTATTCGTGAGTTATGGGGACCTTTCTTTTCGTAATTATAAGAGAACTGCTTTCAGAGTGTATGTCAACTTCACGCATTACTCCATTGTAGTTTATTCATCCGAAACGGAAAAAAACGATCCATATGTCCTCTTTGAAAGGCCTCTTTAAAAACAATTTCAGAAACGATTAGCAGTATGAGCAACGATGTTATTTTTCAAACACAAGTAGATGTAGTACGGGATGAACCACAAGTTCCTTATTATCTCAAATACTTGCAAATGCAAAATAAAATTAAGAAGATTGAGTTTGACGGAAACATAGAGAACCAACCAAACCAAAAAATTCACCAAAGCAATGAAGTACTGTATCTGTTAGTATACCAGTCAATGACTTCCAGAGGGCATTACTACAAGCTTATAGTTTTCTCATCAATTTTTGAAATGTACATGCAGGCA
Source organism: Rossiulus vilnensis (assembly GCA_034700785.1). Taxonomy (NCBI): domain Eukaryota; kingdom Metazoa; phylum Arthropoda; class Diplopoda; order Julida; family Julidae; genus Rossiulus; species Rossiulus vilnensis. Next base: position 14,628 of record JAQIXS010000208.1, on the reverse strand, counting down.
AGCTAGTACACCACGTTTTTTAATTTAACCGTATTATTGTTTCATGTTTACCCTGATGAGAAATGGAAACGAGATGGTTCATAATTTGCTTTTTCGATTTCAACCGGGATACTTGACAACCGTGTTTGATGTGAGCATGTAGCTGAGTCAGTCTGCTTCTAAACAGTGTTTGCATGTATATTGTTAAAGGATTCCGTCCAGTCTTAGAGACGTGCTGAGTGGGAAATTGCTTACGAGAATATTGCATGTGTCGAGACGATTTATCCATGCGCAATGATGAAACAAGCAGGTAGTTGTACTTGATATTTATGATATCTCATGTATTCAAATGCCAAACGTCACTTTTATGGAACCACTCGATTTATGTTAGGAAAAATGCATGCAGTAAACTACATTCTCCATATCTCCAAATGTTAAACACAGTGCCTGCTGTGTGTTGCTGTACCGAATGGACAAGTGCAAGCTTTTAGCAATTTCTATTATCTTTAGACGTAATTCCTCCATTATGGTTTTCTGGAGGCGATTTGCGCGCCACCTGTCGTTACGAAAGAATCGCGAAGAAATTGATTTGATAGAAATTCAGTAATGCAGTAAATTTATTAACTCATCAACGCGAGTTAATTGTTGTTTTCACGGAAGCATACATGTATATTACATTTACGAAGATTAGTGTATCATGTTTGTTAGGTTAGGTAGCGACCCCAATGCATCTGTCTTATGCATGTATTGTATCATGATGTATGATGAAAGTGCGTATTTAAGCCATTTATTCACGCATTTGACCTTGTCCCATTCTTGCTCTGAATGAAGCCAGGGTGGAAAGATGAATATTTCTATGTTGATTTTACAGTAGGCTATATGTGGCATAACTGACCATGTATGGCCACGCATAATTCCATATATTTACATATATTAAATGGTCATTCCTGTATATTGATTACCCACTTCCCTTAAGCAAATACAATACATGCCAAGGTAAATAAGTTTTAGCTTTAATATACATGTAATTTGCTGTATAATATTTTCCAGCTATGGACGTATAGAAATATGTACTGTATGTCCAAATCTGTAAATATGCTGACATATACGATAATGTGCAAAACTGTTTAAAGATATATGGATATATCTGGTTGTATTCTATGGATTATGCATACGGAAAAATATGGACATGTATGGGAATACAGTATTTGGCCATAAAGGTCTATATGTGGCTAATTTCTGGTCTAACCATATAGGAAGTAAGATATATATATGTTCATATACATGTATATATATGCCCTTATTAACGTTTTCCACCTGGCTGGTTATATGATGGTTAGTTATGTTCACACAAGGTAAATGTGTGCACCACATGCATTTTTACAATTCAGTTACTCCATCTAACGGTAGTTTTTTTGTATGACCCGTGACATTTCCTACAGCAAATATTCTCCCTTGCGAAGTGTGGGTGTTGGGAAAGATGTCGTTCCCTACTAGTTGCCCTCTTACTGAGGCTTTTCTCAAATGGTGCTTGTTCTGTGTTCCTGGATTCACTCTTGTTTGTGATTCCGCTGCTTTAAAAGCTGTTTAAAGCAGTTTTATAAAGTAAATCGTGCTGTGCGATCGCAGAAAAGTCTAAATTTACATCCCGGTCCATTTTAAAACAAGGTGTTTCCCTAGCCGAAGCTTTACGGCGCAATTCGCCTGCTTTTTTTATTTTTCATGGGATGAGCCATGACTTTTTGAATTGCTTGGATAAATAAACAGAGTGCTTTTTTTTACAACTGACTGGATCGAGCTTTCTGGGCAATAAGATGCAGGGCAAGGACGCAAACACCAGTTAGCAGTACGAGAATAGATTGCGCCATTTGGCTCGCCATTACTAGACTATATTCGTTTATTCGTTTGTTTTTCTTTCGACGTGTTTTATGTCTTATGGCGTTGGTTTACATTAAAAATAAATTGCTCGTATTTGTTTTGTTAATGAGGGCACGGCAAATGTTATGGATGTAAATTTCCACAAATTTATGTTTAGTGCCTTTCGTACCTTTCTGCGCCTGGGCTGAAATATTGCCGTTCGGGGATGCTTTTGGAGAAATCAACCGCAATGCTGCTTATAAACACAGCCTCAGACTTTTAATTTGTAAATGCATTAGTTGTCGATGGAAACCTTTCGTGTTTTTTCTACTTGGAAAATAAGTAAAGTAGTCTATATTTGCGCACTTCACTCCTTGGCCCGACACGTTATGCAAACAAATTACTCAATTTTGCCTCAAATACTTATTATTATTGCTTAATTTTTTTTCTCGTATGGAAGTGGTTGTTGAATAGTCTGAGTTGTTATAATTTGAAAATGTGCCGTTTATTTACATAAAATAAACTCGAAACCTCCGATGCCAATCTTCGGAGGTTTCAGTGAGAGGAACAACCCGTTGTCAAAAGTGGCATTATGGATTTTATTCAAGTTTATTTAATTTTTTTATATATGAACGGGCCATATTCGCATTATAAAAAGGAACTTAAATCCTAGTGGACAACCAATTCTACACTGGGGAAAATAAATTTATGGAAGATTTCGTTGACCTGACAATACGTTCTTTAAAAAGGAGAACAGTTTAGGAATTATTGCAAATTTCGGCCGCAAATCAATTTTTTATGGTCATCATGACTGTTTTTGCATCGTGGCTGAGCTATTTTCAGTCAAGAAATTTAAGATTTTCCGAAGGATGTCAGCTATGAATATAATTGTTTATATGATGACGCTTCTTGTCATTTTTATTTTTAGGTCCACACCAACTAGAAAAAAGATCCTAAATTGTTGATTTTAATCCAACATTTGCCTTAGTTTATCGGCACGCGATGGGAATCTGATTAGCAAATCTTCGGTCAGCTTCAAAAGAATTGCAGAGTCTCATGCAGGCAGTTTACCGAAGACCTTTGACCAAATTTTCGTGCCAGGATATTGTTTGAGGGCAATGTGTATGCCCAAATGCCAGTGCTCCAGTGCTCCAGTTTCTTTTATAAGCTGTTGATCGTGCACGCTTAACCCATTTCCAAGCACTCTTGGCATCGTTTTTGATATTTTTGCACATTGGCGGAAGTCGGCAGACTCGTGTTTCGCTTAAAGTTGGCACCTGTCAGACCCGAAACCCGCTGACATTAGCACCCGCATGAATGAACATCAGGGTTCGAAGAATTGCGCCCGAATGTTGGCTCGTCACGAGGATGACGCCATCGCAGGTGTGAACAAACTTAGACTGCATCTTAATTCGGGTTCAAACCCTAAGAAATGGACCCACGCAATCAGCCACAGCGTGAGTCCCCTAAGATCCAGCCCACAGGGTTCGCCCAGACCTGAAAACCATGGAAATCCTGAAAATAGAAAAGACATGGGATTGATTGTTAAGGGAAAGTCAGGGAATAGTGATTTATTTAAAAAAAAAGTCAAAGAAATTTAATGCATCAGTTTTACATTTGCTTTCATTTAGCTTAAGGTGTCTACTGGCATAAGAACTTATAGAAAAGTCGTGAAATTAAATTTAGGTCATGGACATTATGGAAAAATCATAATGGTGACATTGCATATATGATTGATTCACATCATTGTATCATATGCATGTAGCATTTCTTGCAATTGCATATATCATATTTTTGCATTTCCCTTGGTCAGGGAAATTTGTTCCAAGAACTGGAAAAATCAGAGAAGTTAAAATGTGTATTTCAGAGGGAACCCTGCCCCACCTCCTTCATGCAAATAAGACAACTGCCTAGCTTACTTTTATCTCTTCGAATTGATGCGTTTTCGGTTGTTGTTTGCGAGAACCCAGTGGTTTGACGCCCCTCGGGTTCTTCGGGGTCCATAAATCAATCCGGGCTCGCCCGCTAATTGCGTCTGGCCCTGGTATTTAACCAGAAAATTGGCGCAAATTCTTCTCTCCTAACCCACGTGCTTCGCCGGAATGGGAATTGGCGAATTTAATGGAACGGTCGTGAGGTGATTGTCACTCAAGCCGCGAGATTGATGGAAACTCACTTCCGATCTGGGATTTTTCCCCCTCTCTTTTGGCTCGGGTTTTTACAATTTGGCGCTCGATACCCTCGCTCTGGGGGTGGGCTGGAAAAAGCCGCTTTATCCACCCACGAACGTGCAGTTGCGCCACTTATTTCCGAATTGATCCACTATCGGAATTCGCGATAAATGGAATTTGCGCTGCAATGAATGGCCCGAGGTAAAGCGTCTTACGAAAGATTCCGGATTCGGTTTGAAAGCAGATTGCGTAAAGAATCCCGGGGGACTAGCAACTCTATTTGCACCAATGTTGGCATGGTTTGCCCCTAGTTGGAGGCCTGTGCCTTTTTTATTTTATTTAGATTGCACCAAATTCTGTTTAGTGTAAACTATTATTGCAGCTGCATGTAGAATGCTAATATTTTAAATTATTTTGAGGTAAATTATTCAATTCCTTTCTATATGATTGTCACCTGGGTGTAAAAGTTTGATATGTCAACTTGGCTGCATGCATGGCCATGGATAGAAAAAAATCGCTTTTCTACTAAAGACTATCTTATCTCTACACACGTCCTTTGAACAAGTGCATTACGTGCCAATACAAATGAACGTTAAACTTTATAAATGCAAGTTACTCTATTATGTTTTCCAGTAATGGACTGAAAGACATGTATGGCCATATTTGTAAATATATTGACATGTATGACTATAAATGAGAATGTAAAAATATTATATTTACGAATACGGATATGTATGATTCTATGGATTTGCGTAAACAGTGTATTCGAATATCTGGATGTGAATGCACATGATGGACATTTGTGGCCAATTTCAAGTCTAACCATTTATGGAATAAATCATACAGAATATGTTAATATATGATCCATATTTATTTTTTCCAACAGGGGGAAAGCCACTAAGTTATGAATTTGCCTTCTTGTGGGGATTTTACAGTGATATTTCATCATTAGGAATAGTAAAAAATTACAAAATTTGGCTTAGACATTTATCGGTTTTATTGTCGTTTTTAATTTCAGCCAGACTCATTACATCCAAATTTAAAGGTGCAATTTAACCAGCTAGACGGAGAAATCTGAAGTAAAAGATATCCAGAACTACATTTCTTAATTTTCCATCCACGTATTTGTGTTGTTTAGAAATATTACAATTCTCGATAATGCGTTTAATAGGCTTTTTTGTGTAATCATACGTTAAATTCAATTTAATGAATTTAGCCCGGGAAAAAAGCCCAAATTATTGTTTAGAGGATAGGAATTCGTTTACTCTAACTAAGTGTGCGTAAATCAATGACAAAAATGCATAAGCACTCACTGACGTGTTGCGTGAACCGTCTTTATGATAAATAATTATTCCAGCATCTCTTTCGGCTTTCATGGAAGGATTAAGAGTGCGGCGGGGAACCACTTAGGGGGATTGTTCACTTCTTAATTAAAAATGAATAATTAACAATGCATTGACATAAAGAGAACGCTGCTTTTCTAGGAAGCAGAACGCTAGCTAATAACGTTAAGATGAACCATCATTGAAAACTATAGGATTGCTGCAAGACGTTAATTAGGTTTTTACACAACATGTAATACGTATGATAAGTTTCCGAGAATTTTTGCCGTTTTTTACAAAATAGTCTGAACAAAAATATCACAATGTCTGTTCGGGGCAGCTTACAACTGAGTTGCGTTGGATTTGCAAGATTTACGTTGACAGCTTAATACGTTAGTGCGCAGGCTCATGACGTCATTGACTATTTACTAGGGAATTGAGATTCCTCACACGACGCTTCCACCGCAGAAAATCTAGTTAATTTCACGTTAATGTCATTAACACGTACGCCTGATTGAAAAATCGTTTTTATGTGACCAATTTGCATATCCTAAGCTTAGGTCTTCATGACGCTTCCCATCGAAACGTCTCGAAGAACACAGTGTTTCCCACCGAATAACAATTAACCTTAATGTTTGTAAACCTTTTTTTATTTCAGTTTAGATTGTTTCGTTTAGATTCCATTATTTGTTCCATCGACGTATGTACCTCACTGTCAGGAAAGATACGCCATGCTGTAATGGGTATTGAAATCCATCAACCCATGTTATTGCCATGGATTGTCGATTTTGGTGGTCACCAAATCATTGTAAAACTGAATTTCTGTTAGCTTAGGGCTGTCTTTTGGAAGATGCATACAAGAAACACAAGTGTAAGACCCAATAGTATGGATCCGAACGGGCTTGTATTTCAATCAGTAGATTTGAAAGTATGTGGTTCTACCACCTTGGTGGTTTCGTTTAAAGTTTTCCTTGATTTGTGCAACGCTGTTTTTCTCGCTGGTATTTACCGATGACGAATCTAGCTGTTGATAGTGATTCCTAAATATTTTTCAGCATAAACGACTTTTAAGGACCCGTTTACGCAATATTCTCATGACTAAACATTTTCCTGTGTGATGCGAAAGCTGCCATGTTCCACACCAGGTGGAAATAACATCGACGTCCATTTCAAAATTAAAAAACAGCTTCCTGCATAACTGCGCCGTGCCACGCAGAATCATAATAAAAAAAATCGATTGGCAAGAAAGTATTTGAAAAACCTTCTGTACAATGTGTCCATGATGGGAGTGACAGTACTTCTCGATGTCTGCAAAGGTTGATTAAATTTACAATTTTAGCAATTGAATTGACGTAATTATCGACTTCCAATGTATCTAAAGGCGACTTTTCAGCGCAATTCGCTTTTGGGTTGTCGTTAGTGTCCAAGTGCTGATCGTCAATTTGAGCTGGGAATTTAATGCCTCTTGCCTCTGATCTTGTACGAGCGTGATTCTGGCATTTGCTCGGGATAATGTACATGGCTGCTTCAATTGCCTTGGCTGTAAGTTGGGAAGTGTTTCCCCACAAAAAAACCTCTTCCTCGAGTTCCAAAGTGCATTACAAAGCCATTAGGCCAATAATGCGCGGTTCATGAGACAGATAAAAGCATTTTTTTATCAGAGGGGAAATTTGAGCAATTCTGATTGCATTTTTAGATGTGCTAAAAGAGTGATCAATTGTTCTTCCTTGAAAATGCTTCCGATCGCCTTAAGACCTTCAAAGCCCCGTAAGTCAATCAATGTTTGGTTTTTCTCAGGCTTCCTAAAGTGACTTCCTGCTCGACCTAATGGACATGAATAATACATCGGGGTTTTTACTGATCCTCCTCGTTCACTATCCCTATACCGGAATAAACCGAGGATTTCGCCTCTTGTATGGTTTGGCTTCTTGCTGAGTTGCCTGGTTGGGATATGCAGGACGTTCGATTAGTTTACTTTGTTTTTTTCTTTATGTCTGTACTTAAGGCTAAAAGGCGGCCATCTAAGACATCGATAGCACGCTTTGGGGTCGGATAACAGGTCGCGGCCAAATCACGTCGCTCGTTTCGGATTCGGTTTGATGGCTGAAGAGGAAATGGTCAATACACCGGGACGTTTAACTAGATGAGCTTCATTGAAACAAAGTATTAGTTTCAAAACGTAAAATCTTAGGGATTTAATTGAGCGTACCCACATTATCATAATTAGATGCTTTAAGACAACCATTAATGTTAAAGACCAGAAGTGGGAACTGAAATATTTGATTTTATTGAAGACATGATTTTACATTTCTTGCAGATGTGACGCGTGCACGTAGTTTATTACATTTTCTTTGCAGACAGTTGAGATCTTCTCTCATTATGCATTTTTATTCCTGCAATGAAATTGTCTTCTGTGAATTTTGGCAGTCGCATTAACGTTTTCAGCGAGTGAAACTGGCAAAATAATAGTGCAATTGCAATAAAAAGTGTTATCTATTTCATTTGCATGCGTGTAATATGAGTCGTTTTCTCTATTATCTAAACTTAAAGCATATGAATTTATGCCAGATAATTTAAAATATAGGCCAATAAATTACAAATCATTTTCTTATTTTGTGTAAGCCTTGAATACGTTTTCTCAGAAATGTTATCTAAATTTGCATCGTAATGATATTTTTCTGATACTTTTGCTGAATAATGGCTACTTGCACTGGTATGATTGCGAAGTACTTCTATAGAATAAAAATTGAAATAAACCTGTGGAACGTACTTATTGCTGGAAGTATTTAAAATTGTGCAATAGTGATTAGGTGTAATACATGAAGCAAGTCTTGTGTAAGGAAGAGTGTATTTTCTTAAAAATAATTTTCAATTGTTAATGATCCTTATTTACATTCAGCTTAATGTCTATTACTGGTAGACTTTATATGCATAGTAAGGCAAACTTAAAATAATAGACTAATTTATAGTCCGTGTCACGAGGCGAGGAAGTGCTGCTGTTATCAATTTCTATATTGAATTATGGGTGCAAAAATTAACTTACCTGTAAATAAATAAATAGGCATATTAAATTAAATATTTTCTGAATGTCCTTTACAATTTAGTTGCCAAAACAGTGTAGGCTGTCCTAACTTAACTTTACACTTAATTTATCTTATTTTCTCTACTTCCCCCCCATTCCCTCCATGCTTCATTCTCGTATAAAATTCAAATTTTTGCAAACCTTTTCCTTAATCAGTATTAAAATCCTTGAATTTTAAGGTTAAATGGATTACGCATCGTATGCTCTAGTTATAAATTAGAGTAAGCTCAATTTAAAGAGGTGAACGATAATAAAGAGGTGTATTTTATACATTAGGTCGTGGTCTGTTCAGTTCCTTTGTTCGCATAATCATCTGTAAGGCTATTAAATTTGCTGATGTTTTTGGATAACTAGGTTTATTCCTAATCATCTGTATTTGCATGTTTAGCTGCCCTTACTTTGCAACTCCAGTTGATTAATTGAACACAATTTTGCTAATTTAAATAAAACACTTTTTTAAAATAGTGTGTTTATTATGAATGTAAGTCAATTTTATTCATAAAATAAATTATAAGAATTAACAATGATTCTTGATCACCCTGAGGTTCAATACTCCTGCTTAAGGAACCCACCATGGAATACTTAATTTGTTATTAAAAAAACATTTATTACAGTGCTACAAGGATAACTTTACGAAACATGTATTTTTAAGATAAATGAGAAAAGAAATATTGACACATTCACAATGCTACCTTATATCATGTCGTCACGTTGCAAGCTTGAAATACATATAGCGGTGAAATCCTGAAGGCATGAATCCAGGGTCTTCTGATCTAGAAAATCGCACTAAACTGACTGATAAGCTTAACACGTTATTTACGTCGCATTCAGCCAAGCGCGTTTACTCTTTGATTTATTGTGTGAAGAAATTATAACACTTCCTGTTTTCTGAAATAGTTTTATCCTATCTTCCTTAAGAAAGATAAGCCTGGGGTGGCATTTTCGTGCAGCTAATAAATCCATGAAAAGGAATTATCGCGACGTGGCCAACCGTATCAAGCCGTACCAAATCTGATAAAATAATGTCCTACAAAATAGATAATGATGCTGGATAAAATTAAGCCTTACGGCCGACCCAAAAGGATGTCTCCATGCAAAAATAATCGCGCACACATGTTTTGTGTTATAATTAATGAAGTTATTTGTCCCGTTATAATTGGACGTCCAATAAGTTTTGAGCTATTTTTATAATTTGAAAATGTCCCGTTTGTTTACGAAGAATTCAATAAACTTTAATCATCTTTTAAAATCTTTTGGAGAGAAAAATAACCGGAACATTTTCAACTTTTAAAAACATAATTAGACCCTAGTGGGCAATCACTTTTTAAATAAGGAAAAATAAATTAGCAATTATAATAAGAAGTATTTGAAGCAAAAATGTGTAAATTGTTTGCAAGATGGTCATTGGTGAAGATCGTTTTGGGTCGGGCGTAATCCTATAAAATAGTCCTTAATCTTAATGAAATTTATTTATCGAATACCGATGTGACTTACCTGGACATTTTTTATTGTATGTATGTGCATTTTAGAAGGTTGTAAGCCGCTAATATTTGGTACTGCTTCCACAGTTTTTTCTTTTTAGCTCAAAATTGACAGAGAACTACATGTATGCAATGATCATTACCTTTTCCAAGACATCTTGTCAGCTAACTGTTCGATTCACTAGGATTTTTTTAAAGATTAGGTTTGACTGACGTTCATTATTATACATGTATGCCACTCATTACAACCTGCTGTTAATTGCTGAATGGCATTCTCCAGGGTCTCCGCAGCTACCCACGGCTGTCCTGCCTCGCTTTCAGATGTTAATAATTATTAGTTCTGCATGACCTTTGATGTCCTTGGCACCTAATCCTAGGAAACGAAGTTTAAGGCGTAAATTGAAGGTCTGCCACGTGCGCCCTAGCACTTTATTGGATCACCTCTTGGAACTCGGGGGCAACTGCTGTTCAGCGGTTTAACTCTACTCCTTCAATTTCGTGGATTTGTGCTGTTTCCATGGCAACTGCTCGAATTTGATCTACACCACCCTTGCTGCTAGCTAGCTCTCATTTCTTGGTATTCATGACCAATAATTTGTACGCAAATCCTCGATACACGTCTAATAGGGTGACTCGAAGCCTTATAACATGCCGAATAGGCCAGTGACATAGTTCAGATTTTACAGCAGGCAAAAAGAGCGCTATAAACACTCATTTCTATTACAAATATGCACGTTTGATTCGATAGCATTAGTTTGACGTAGTTCGAATTTGAAAAAAATATATATACACTGTATATACATGTATATATTAATAAGAGGGATTTTGCAGTCGGTTGGTTTTTGACATAAATCCTTCGCAGCGGGTCTTGGCTTTATTGATCGACGATGCTTTGCATTTTTATCCCATACTTATGTTCTTGTTTACCAGTTGATCCTTGAGGTAAATTTATGAAATTTCGAAACATTTCACATTTTCTTTGACACAATCGATCAAGATCTTTCATTTTGCTGCTGTTGGCTTGAGACTATGGGGGTCGAAGAGTCGCATCCGCTGATTCTTCTAGGAATGCTTCGCAGGCAAATTCTGCCTATGAAATATAGTAAATCCGCCGCAAAATTCAATTGTAATTTCTGATATTTTATGCTCTATAACGACAAGTTCTAAAACCACTAAAAATATGAAGGACTGTATTTAACGATTGATTTGTCGATAATTTTCATGTTTATTAATCAAGGATTGGACAAAGAATGCATGGAAATAGGAATAATATTTATTCCAAAGCCAGATACATCTTTATTATATGGTCTTTATTTCTAAAGTTCACGATTCATCCCTCATAAAAGGAATCACAAATATCCACGCTTCTTGACTCGTCTCAAATTTATCATTACAAGTTGAAAATAGCAGATATTTTTGCTTAAGTATCCCCTTTATGGAATTTTCTCAGAAGCTTTAGCAAAAGTTACGACTGTTTGTTCACTATCACGCTTCGTTTCAATCGCCTCATGCAATTTTAATGAGTTTATTACGTTGTTTTCACTGGTTAATCCAATTTTATTAGGCGACTATCCAACTGCGCATACTACCAACGATTAATTAATAAAATTTGCTGAGCAGAAACTAAATTTCAAAGGGCATGCTGCTGTAATTTTAAAAATCCTCTTGCTGAATTTATGCGTACAATTATTTCTTCTTATTCAGGCTGCATTTAGTACGCGCTGATAATGTAAGGTCATGTGAAGGTCATGTAGACATTTTCCATTTGTCTATAAAAAATCGCAAATAATCACGCTTGGCACTACTCGCATGTTTCTTTAAAATAAAAAAATCAACACACTATTCTCAAGTGTAAAATATTTTCTGCATCATTTTGTTTACGTGTACACTCCTTAAAGTTGTGATTCTTCCGTTTGTTAAAATGCATGTACACTGTATAACCTTAATTGATAATAAAATGTCAAGCTAAAACGTAGGATCTGATTTGGAATTGAGGATCTGGATTTGAATTCCTTACCTTTTGAAGTGTTATTGAATTGAATCCATTAAAGAACTTCGATAATAATAATTCTAAGTGACACTGTGCACATAAAATTTGTTACTCCGGAAGGTTATCTTGCCATCCAATATTGCTTATTTTTCCTATTTTAAGGTAGCATAGTGCCAGTTCCATTTGCATTTATTGCCGAAACATTCGAAACTGTTTAAATTTCGACATGCTGAAAGATATTACCAATATCGGATTCCTCCCAGGATATATCCGGGCTGAAGAGTAAAATATGGGCGTGCATGAGCTATAAATGGCCGTATAAGCCAATAGTGGATATGTGTAAGCACATACATGTACATGTACACGTATATTAACATCATCATACACAGAAGCGTTAAATAAAACCATTTATGATTCCTACTTGGCTACAGTTATGCATGTATATATGAAAAATACTAGATATTCTACTAAATACAATCTCATTACTGCTCACTTTCCTTTAGTAAATCTATTACATGTAAATATAACTAAAAAGTTGAATTTAACTAAGTTACTATATTATTTTTCCATATATGTTCATATCTGTAAATATGTTGTCTTATATGGTCATATGTAAGAATGTTAAACATATGTGGATTTTACCAACTTATGTATCGTTATATGGGCATTTGTGGCCAATTTATGCGTGTCCCATTCTAAAGCTTTCTCATATCTATGACGTGAGTTGGCAAATTTTTAGACGCTGATAACATGTCAAGCGCTTATTAAGAAAGTAAATGATAAAGGTATTAAGATAGTAGTAGTAGAAGCTTGTAATCATCTTATTTTGCACCAACGTTCTCCCCATCGAGGAATGTCCCCGAGGAATTCTTGAGGACGCACGAAGGTCGTCTTGTGGGTTCATCTAAATTTAGGCAATCCCGCATGACACCAAAGCTGGCAATGATTGCCCGCTTGCATTTTCAGCACTAATTTTGCGATAACTAATCGCCTCGTATATCACTCGCCGCTTAGCAGTCTCTAAGGAGTAGGCAATTTACTTAATTGGACATAAAATGTGCCGAAGCTCTTCATTTTTTTCTACAGATCTGCATAAACCCAGTGGCAATTGATCCGCATCGCGGCTTATTAAATGGACTTTTAAGTAGTTAATGGAAAGCTGCAATTCCAGCAGCCGGCGTCGACAAGTTGTACAGGTCCTCCTCCAGTAAGCCTTCACTTAGTTCGAAGCTTCCCTTTTGTGAGGCCATATATTTCTAATCTCTGGCTAGATGCAAATTTTCGAGTTAAGGCTTAATTTAATTATCCTGAATGAGACCAAAGATAAGGCGACGTCGTAAAGGCGAAGAGTAAATTGTAAAAAGGATTTCTTATTTAACGAACATGCCATTCAGGAGCTTACCTTTGCTCCACTTGTCATAGAAAGGCCTTTTTGGAAATTCTTGTGGTTTAGGGTTACCCATAAAGGGCGTTCGATGTTTAAGGGTGATTAAGTCACACAAATTGGAAGTCCAATTTTTGTGTTGTGCTATCTTTCAAGATTTAGATTTTGTGAATGGGCATCATCCTTTTCCATTAGTGATTTTTTTTTCAATTTAATAATCTATTTAAAAACGTCACAAAAGGATTATCTGTTAACAACAACTCAAACGTACTCAAATAAGGTCATTATAAAAATAAAAATTCAGCAATGTTAGTATCTTATGCGAGGACTGAGTGGCTAGACATGGACTCGTTCGTGTCTTGTACTTCTTATTAAGGGTTAATTGATTACCATGGGAACGCATTTTCAAATACATTGTAGAAGCATTATCCATAGAAAAATTATAATTTTTTCTATAATATGACTAGTGAATATTTATGAACTTGTTTTAGAAGTTGTGAATGGTGCATAAACGGGATAGAAAGTAATTGAGACGTGTGATAAAGACCCTTGCAGAGCTTGGCATCCTTCCTAAGATTTTCCACAAATTTAAAAGCTGAATTCCAGACAGACTAATTAAGATTCTAAATGCCCTCGCACTGTTTGCAATATTCACACTGCCGAATAATTACAATTTTGTTAAGTCTTCCTAGCGACGTTCATTACTTCGTGGAGGAAACCACTTGTTGTACGTTAATAGTGGTTTATATGTAAAAATTTAACGATATTTGTTGCGGCGCAACTTTAGAATTTACAGAAAAAAATAACTAGGACTTCTCGAACCCAAAGCGAGAATCATACCCCTAGACCAACAGGCCAACAACGTAAGTCTGCAAAAAAAATTATAGATACTCCTTTTTGCATTCATTAAGAATGTAAAAAAATGACGTGGCAATGGCAGTTTACAGAGGGCAGTGGATTGTGCTGGCCCGTTGGTCTAGGGGTATGATTCTCGCTTAGGGTGCGAGAGGTCCCGGGTTCAAATCCCGGACGGGCCCAAGGTTTTTTTTTTCTTGGTTCGTACATCTAAATAAACATTATAATGCAATTGCGTTAATCTTTAAAACAATTAATTTTTACTTCTTTATATTGATTAAAAACAATTATAAAATCTATTTACACTTCAGTGCAAAAAATTCGACTCACCATCCTGAATCAGGAAAAAAATGTTTTTCTCAGCAACGAAATGTCCGATTTTAAATCGGAAAAATGCGTTTTGTATACACGTTAATGTTCTTTAAAGATCAATTAATTTGCATAAAAGTCCTTATGGATATTTGAGGCAGAAAATGTTGAACTTGAAGCAACCCGAATTTGCATTAT
>JAQIXS010000207.1:0-58103 GCA_034700785.1 Rossiulus vilnensis | reverse complement strand
AATTTTTGATAAATTGCAGTGTTGTGAATTGTAGAAATTTTTTAACAATATATTTAATGCATGTAACATTGATTTAATTGAACAGTTAATGGGTAAGTTTATACTATTTGAAAATGTGAAACCATATTGAAAATAGGGGGAAAAACTTGCTCATTATTTAGTAAATTTATTTTGTTTGAAAAAAGTCATGAAAAACAATATATATTAGGTCTTAAAATTATAGTTACAAAAATCTACAGTTTAATTCTGTTTGCTGTTAACTAGTGTCATTTTCTGTCAGTTTTTTTTACTCCTATTTAAGTTGTATAATGGAGGCGGGGTTATTTTTTAGCCTCAAACATTCTTTGAATATACGCCCATCTCAAGCTCTTGTAAATGAATTACTTCCCTGGTAAAAAGAGCACCACCAGTATGCCACGTGATATTAATAACCCTAATTTGTTTTTCACTTTTATCTGAATTTAGAGATATGGCCTCTGACATTGCTTAAGTGGCACATTAAATTGTCGCGCATTTGGTGGGCGAATTTATGACCGGCACGTATTTTAATGCATTAAAAGTTGTGTACACTTTCATGCAAATATAGGCCCTCGTTTTATTTAAATTTATTATTCAGATTAGCGCACTCTGTAGAGTAGCACAATATATAATTTAGGGAATTTAGCCTGTGTATACGTTTACTTGTTTGCAAAACATGCACTAACACCAGTTGATTTACTGATTTGGGCGTTTTATTTTAGTGGTGTTTGGGAAATGAGGCTCCTTTAAAACTGCCCCCTTGACTATTTGTTCACAAAAGGCATAATCATTTACGAACCCTGGATAATAAATTTCATTTTTTTATAAATATAGGCTATATTATATAAATATATATTACCAAGGAGTGGAAAAATCGGTAGGAAATTTAGTTTTCCCAACTCTGCATTAATGTAATTGTTGTTCATGTTACTCTTAACTAGGCCTATAAATGAACCAAGCCATTTGGGAATATGTTTACTATTGTTAATGGTCATTATTGTAAGGCCTGACAACATATGTGGCCAATGCGATTTCTTGTTGGACTATAAGGACATTTCGTAGAGATACTGGATATGACTTAATACAAGTTGTGCTGTAATGATTTCATCTTTCTAAATGTACAGTTGTATGATTCGATGATGAAACTAAGATACTGCCAAGTAGTTTTAACCTAATAATATAGTAGTTCTTAAAACATTTAATGCCTTATGTGATTTCCAACATATTTTGTAGTTTAAACGTAAATATTGGGAGGTTAAATAGAATACTTAGAATTTGATCAAGCTATGAAGTTATAGTAAATTGCAGTTTATATTGAATATAATTCTGTTGTTGCTTTTCCAAAATAGCTATTAGAAATATTGTTGGGCTTGTATATCATAGCGACCTTATGCATATTTAAGGTAGCCTCTGATGTGCTTGGTTTTTTAGAAGTATGAATTTAAGCTGATGAACTCTTTTTGTTGAATTTACTTGTATGATACAATTTGGCGCACTATTTGAATTAAATAACCGTGCTACGTATTACAATTGTATTTACAGTACAGAAAATTGCATGGAAAACGAAGCTAGCTCACTGATATCTATCACTTCTGATGCATGGAGGTATATCTACATACCAAATAAATGACAAATACGTTGCGCTGCTTCATATACATGTAAGTCCCAATTAAATGTTGAAGAGATCTAATTTAATGTACCCTTCAATTTAGTGTCGATCTGGGGCAACTATATTTCATTTTGTTTTACCTCCCATCGAATTACGACAAATGATTGACGACGTCTTATAGCGAAAAATGTTAATCTTTTTTGGGCAAAGGGAAATGCGAGGGAAAAATGGAAAACCACGATTAATTGCAGTTGGATAGATGGATGATCAATGAACTATGGAAGAAAATTCAACCTTTGCATGATGATTTACGTCATGTGAAAGCCCAGGTGCGAAAAATATTATCGCTTATTTTATGCAGAAAAAGATTAAGTAGGGCTGCTTATACTCGAAGCGTATTATCATAAAAAATGAATGAGACGTGGCCTGATTAACTCGAATAGTTGCGTTAAAGCGATTTGATTAACATCATTTTCAAGGGGAAAAAATTACCATACTGGAAAGTCTATGTTGTTGTTTGTGCATGTACTGGAAGCATTTTTCAAAACTCTTTCGTGCATAAAAGCACTGATGCTTATTTAATAACGTTTAGCTCAAACAGCGCAGAAAATGTTAGAAAATGAAGTTCAGCTTTCTTTTTATTAGGTATAACATTGGCTAAACAATCGATATTACTGACGTAAATTCACGTTTAACTTCGTAGCTTACTAATTAATCGTAACTTTTAAATTTTCTGTACGATCGATGTAAAAAGCCTTTGGCGTATTCATTGAGTTGGTTATCATTTTGTTATATTTATTTAACGTTAAAATGTTCCGTTTATCAAGTAATCAGATTGCCATTTCGCAGTTTGATCAGAAATGTCTGCTACCAGGAGACGCCACAGTCTGTTTGGGCGTTTGATGGCATAAGAAATATTGTTTACTTTAGTCTTTAATCTTAGTGTAACCAGTTTTAGTAATAATCTGAAAAGGATATTTGGAACTAGGTTCTTGTTGGATATTTATCACACCTATAAATCTCTAGTCATTAAAATGCGTTATAGATGGCGCTGCGATATTTGAATGATGCTCTTTTCTATGTCATAAGCAAAATAAAATTTAACCTCTGCAAAAACGCTGGAATGGAATTCAATTATCAGTAAGAATTCTTGACAAGAGATTCGGTAAAGTTTATGGACCTACATGCACATGAAAAATACAAGTTGTATGTAACGCTTTTTGTTATTGGATTTGTTATAGTGCTTTACACTGGCATTGGGATGTTAAAACGTTTACAACGTATCAATCAAGCATAAATTAATATAAAAAATGTGCATTAAATGTTTTTCCTTGGTAAACTAGGGCCCTAAGGCTAATATAAACAGCTCTTTAGATTTCATTTGTATTTTTTTTTTCTATTGAAGCCTATTGACTAATTTAGCTATTATAGTATTGCGTTGAATTTTTATGATAGTGTTGGATTAAAGGTATTTTTAAATTAATTATAATCTTATCATCCTTTTACTAAATTCGAATGCAATTTTGAAATATTTAAGCATGTTCTTATATTATTAAATGCTGTTTATTAATAGAAAACTTGCTTAACTATTATCTTCTTCATGTTATTTTATTTTCTATGGGTATTTGTTTACGTTGGATAGGAGAAATTCTGATTAAAGAAAAGAATTTCAATCAATTTTCTGTGATTTTGGTATCGGATTTCAGTGATTCATTAAGGATTGATACACAGCTAAACTAAAGTAGCAATACTAGTAGAGATTATTCTGTATCATCACGAGAGCCCTTCTTGTCTTGCAGAATTGTTCGAGCGAGAAATTAATTAAAAAGCTTAGTATTATAGAAATATATTTTAAATCAAGATGATATGATCCGGCCATGGAAATACTTTTGAACAGAAGTATGCCGAGCACATTGCAGTATATATCCACCAAATGGATGTGAAATAGGCTCAACTGTTAATTTAATTAAATTTTGCATATGTCTGCAATATTTATTTAGTGTTTCAGTTTAGCTCCCTTAATTGCTTTATGCCGTGCATTGCGTTATTTTAGCATCTCATTGTAAGCTTACACTCGGTTGAATAATTTGCTGAAAATGCAGTGTGTTCCCCTTTTTCATATCAATTTCATAGGACAGGGTGTTGGTTTTCTTGTATCACGAGTATCATATTCGCAAATCCTTCACCCCTTCTGCATTATTAACACTTTGGACATTCGTTAATTTTTACAACTTAATTTTGTATTTACTGGGCAGATGAATTAGCCTACATAGCCTGAATTATGCGATATATTAAAACAGGGTGTTTCCACTTGGCCCCCGTTGTAGGTCGTTGTTTATTTAAGTTAATAAAATTGCTATGTAGAATTCTCGTGCGTCAATCATCGTAATTATACTAATTGATTAGTTGTTGTTTCCATGGAAAATATCTGTATATGTTCATCGTTAATTTAAATTAGTTAATGACAATTTAATGAAATTACCCTTGTAAATAATGTACAGTGTAGTTTAATGCTGACTTATTTTGATAGCCAACAAACACGATCAATATCTGTAAATCGAATTTAACTGTTGGCAATATAATATGGTAAGATCACGCTTTTCGTTTTGCTTGTCAAATGAAAAACTTTTTTGCACAAAAGTACAAAGAATTAGACTTAAATTGTAATTAAAATAGATGTTCAGTAAATGCCGTTTTTGTGCATTTTGAATATATTCAATTTATGTAGCTTTACTCAGATATTCAGATTTTTCACCGTTAGTGACCGTTAGTAATCACAAATTGTGCAATTCTATATTAATTGTAGCAAAACGTAATTTATGTTTCATGTGCAAACTGATGACTTCACAATGCTTTTACTGATGACTTCACAATGCTTTTACTGATGACTTCACAATGCTTTTACCGATAACTTTGATAACTTTTTCATTCATTTCGTATCCCAAAATCGACTCAAATTTGCACAAATAACAGCCTTGTACAATTACATTCGCTGCCCTAAGAGAAAAAATCAATGCTGGCTAATTTTATTTATACGCGCACGAACTTCAGCGGATATTTCGTGTTCATTGAAGGGAAAAGAACTGCCAAATTACTAAACAATCATAAAATAGCGTGAAATGAAGTATCCTTATCCCACCTCGGGCTTATCTATTGATTATGACCAACGGCTAATAAGATCGTAAGTTGTTACCTGACAGATCTGGTCGAATCACCCCATTATTGACGTATTTTCAACGTTTTTTTACGCTGCAGAAGGATAAAAATGAGTCGGAAATTAGCGTGGTGGAACTGGACAGATGTTTTGTTATGAAGGGTATGCGATCATGCTTTTGACCAGTGTCCAAGCGCGATAAAACAGTGCTTGAATGTCAAGAAATGTCAATAGGGTTTCGATAAAGGAAAAAATAGAATTGCGCTGTGGTCACTCACTCACTTCACCGAACTGGACAGCATTAAGACCGGCTTTGTGAATGCCACTCACTCAGGAAACCAATTGTCAACGTAAAAGCTTTTGCGATATTCAACATCTAATTGAATTTCTTATTAGGCAGGCAATGTATAAATTTATTGGAACTTTCCAGTGGGAGCGCATGCATTTTTTGCACCTCTCATTTTTTCCAAATAATTTCTTTCAGACTAAACATTATTTTCGTGGAAATGCTATGCCCCTACCCCAAAATACCATAAAAATGTACATTCAGTGTGAAAAATTAGGAAATATTATAAAAGCGATATTTATCAAATATAATGTTTAAAACAATGAAAGCATAGTTGACGGAAATCTGCTTTATGAAATTGAAAATAATATGCGAATTTTTCCCGAAGAATCGGCCCAAAGTTCCAACACAAAGAAATTTCT
The DNA here is from genome assembly GCA_034700785.1 of Rossiulus vilnensis. Taxonomy (NCBI): domain Eukaryota; kingdom Metazoa; phylum Arthropoda; class Diplopoda; order Julida; family Julidae; genus Rossiulus; species Rossiulus vilnensis. The sequence goes on along the minus strand of JAQIXS010000207.1, from coordinate 52,614 downwards.
TAAAAATCAAGAAATTTAAAATAGTGACAAATTATTAAAATAATAAAGGAAAGTTAGCCTAGAATTGTCATAAAAGTAGAATAAAATAAATGCTGTCAGACCCCAAAGTGTTAATTTCTTTAAATATTCTTATTTTATATATTCATTACTAGGCTTTCATGACTTTTATTAAGTAACGTTAGTAAATTAATCTATTTTGATAAATACACGCAAGCAAGTGATTTTATTTATATTTAAAGCAGTTTTATACACTATAATGTATTTACTATTAAGATTGTTTGATTGTTTAGCTCATTATAGTGATGCTGTTCGTAAATAAATACAAGTAGATTAAAATGTCGCCGCTTTTTAACTACTGCATGTTCTATTTCTATTTAGGAATTTTATTTTAAAACTCTTAATAGATTAATTTGCTAATTACATTTCTGATTGTTTAAAAATAGTTTATCATTATTGATTTAATCTAATGTAAGCGTATTATTCATGGAAATAAAACATTCTTATCGGTACGTGTTAGATAAAAAAACGGCTTGCAAGAATATTTCAAATGTGGACTTTAAATATTGATTTTGCTAAACATATAATTTTGATATCTTGATCGATTCTGGGAAATGATACACGGTGAAAATAGAAAATGCGTTCGCCTGTTACACTTATGCAAAAAATTGCCCTTAAATAATAAATGTATGTTTCAAAATATGCGAACGTCGAACTTTGTTTAATTATACATTCTGTAAAATGCATGTATAACATTTTGTTTTGCATGCATCGTAACGTTCATAAATATTTGATTTTTAAAAAATGCACGTCAGCTTCTATTATGGGCGAAATGCGTTTTGCATGATAATATGTATTTAATGTTTTGTTTTTGACAGAAAAATACTGAATTATAAAGGATAGAGAATATATGAAAGATAATCGAGCATATATCACATTTCCATTGGCTGAAAACCATGTCATGTTTTTCCAGTCGTTTTCTCCAAAAACAAAAAACCTGATCAATGGATTATACTCAGTTGGAAATGCAATGCTTGAGTTTTGCTAGGTTTCTTATTTAAATATAAGACTTGATCTCTCCCTCCAACGCACGCATTTTAAATAATGCGTATTGGAATTTGTCAGCTGACCATTTCTTTTTTCACCATTTTTGGCCTTTTGCCTTATTCATGGCGTACGGGTCCGTTTGTTTTATTTATGCACTGGAAGCATGCACATAAGGGCTTATTGAATTTTCTTCTTCTGAGCGTTAAGCTCATGAGCTATTCTTCCCATGTTGCACATTGATTTTTCTTTTGTTCTTTTTACCCTATATTTTCTGTATAAAATTCCTTTTGCGTTTGTCCACTGCACTATTGTATTGTACTTTTCATGCTGCATAATCGATGATGGCGTCCATGCTAGGCTTTTCAAACTAGACATCGTTTCAACAATAATGAAATTCCAGCACACACAAAATGGTTTTCAGTTGAAAACGTGAGAGTTTGTGTGTCTTTGACCAACACCGTTCATCCGTGTGCATTTAAAATTCTATCTTCGACGAGGTAAAATTGACTTTCACTTAAATGTTCAACTGAAACAAGAATGTATCCCATTGAGATTGATGCCCTGTTTAGGGTGTATGCCTAACGTTTTTTATTTTTTAAACACCCATATTGCCAGGGAATTAAGGTTATTTCATGTTTATATTGTGCTATGTTGTATGTCTTATCTCCGTTTTGCAATTAAGATAAATTTTGCATTTTGGTAACATAGTGTTCCCACTGACATGGAAATTATCCTGGAATTGTCAGGTAAATTTTCATCAAATAAAACGACAGCCTAAAGATATACTGCTCAGAAGGGGACGTATCGACCACCATTATGCAATAATAGAGAATTCCCCTGTTTTACATAATAAACTTTAAACTTCTGAAATAACAAATAAAAATTTCAGCAATTGGTAAATTTTGTTTTTATTTTATTTAATAAACATGCTTCCCAAAAATCTCTAGAGAATTTAATTTTGCTGGAAATCCTGTAACGTAATATACTATATAGGTATCTCAAAAATGTATCATTGAAATTCAAACGTACTGAACATTTCTGTTCTATTATCCTATGCATTACTCAGCTGTCTGATATTGCTTACCAAAACACTTTTAAATTTAAAAATTGCACGGATAAATCTAATAAATACACTTGAAATATTAAGCTCCAATGATTTTTCTTTGATACTGCTCAAAAAAGGGTGTATCTAGTCAAACTTGTAAAATAATAGAGTGATAGGAAATTTCCCTATTTTCCAAAGCAAAAAATATCACTTTTTTAAAGTTTGTTCCCATTTTATTCTATAAACATTTTTGAGAGTCTGGGAATTCTTTATCCATATTCTTTTATACAAAAAAAATTGAATGTATTTTGGCATTTATAGATATTTAAGTGTATTTTAATATAACGTTTAAAACGCGTGCTTTGTTATGCTATCACTAGACACGTATGACAAAAAATATTTGACAAATATAATAAAATAGGTTTTTTTCTTTCTATATCTTTTTTGTTGGTCGCCAGATTTTAGCTTTACATAAAATGCATCGTCTCTTCACATTTTTATTTGCGATGATGGCGAAATGTTCAATCTCTAGAGACAAATTGAAATGTTGATCAAACAGATGCATCAGCTCGTCTTATTTCGCTGACATTTAATTTTGAAGATATTTTCGTTTCGATTGACATGACTGATGGTGTCATGGAATTGCCAACAATTCAGTTTGTCAACATGCCGTCAAGCCGCAAAACTTGAAAATGGACGAAAAATTTATTTTTATTGGATTTGTTTTTGGACAATTGTGTATGCGCATCACTTTTCACGTCGAATATTTTATTCGACGCAATTTGAATTTAGGCCTGACACTCGCACAATGTATTTTATTCGTGTAAACACTTTGGTAAGGAAATATGAAAACACTCGAGAGACAAATACGACGACTGAAAAACTAAAACTGTAAAATATTCGTTTAGCAGCCGTTGCCACATCGTCCCAAGGTCCGAGAAAAACGTGGCACCCATTTTATCCAAAGTCATTAACATTTTATTGCAGCACTTTCCTCGAATAAAACCGAATTTTCATCCGCTAGGCGGTATATCTTATTTAAATCCGGCGGGGATGAGCCTTTTCTCACAAGTATTACTCGAATCCCCAACGACTACTTATGATTCTGTCACTGACATTATGCTAAAAAAAAGCCAATGGTAAAATTGGCTGTTTAAAAGGACAGTTTTTTATTTTTTTAAAGGCAGGTATGTGAATGGCGATGGACGACCTTAAAGGTGCGTGCTATTATATCATAAAATAGATTTATGAGATATCATACTGCGAAAATCACTTAAATTTACGGACTTCGGCAATCAAAAGTCCTATCAAAAGTGTCTGGAAAGATAGCCAAGTTTGAAATAAGAATTTCGGCATAGACGTTTGCTGAAATAAAATGGGTTCTGAATTAACTTATATAAAACTGATATAAAATAGAAATTGGCCATCAATCTTCACATACGCATAATAAGTTTCTGAACACGTTCACAATCATGTTCCTGAGTATGTTTTCTAATGTACTTCCTCTCCAATGATTATTTACCGTATCCATTAATTAATATTAGCCTAGTTAGTTCATTAATTTATCATTTTTCTAATTTAAACTAATTGTGAATTTATTTTAACGACACATGCTCATTAATTTATCATTTTCCCTTATTAATGTGCGTTTAGGTTTGTAACCTCACGCAATGACTAATCAGGGGCGGATGCAGTGCTTCGAAGGAATGATATACATGTATAATGAGTTTTTTATGAAAACATACTGATATTATGTTACAGCTACCCTTCCCTTTAACACCCCTCCCCTACCAGAAAAAATACTGGATCCACTTCTGTGGACAACAACACCCTTCTACAGGGTGTATGGAAAATAACAAATCTCTTGCTTCCAAGAAAGATAATTTTGGGACATTTCAACTGGCGCCGATATATTTTATGTCGATACTATGTTTTCGTGTGATATTGTCCCTTTTAAACTTTTTGTAAATTTTCTTTGATGCATTATCTAAAATTCACCAATGCAATGTCTGAATTTGAATGCATTTTAAAATGCTTGTTATAAGCCTATGTGTATTTCTATAATGATTCTAAACTTGTGAGAACACAGTCAAAACAACTTTTAGAATTATGATCGTAGCTTGTTACGCTCATTTTTTCAAAAATGTCGACCTTGTAGAAACCTACACTTACAGATCAGAAGTTAAATTGCATATTTGTAAAAGATTTTAAAAACTCTGTAATATTGAGAACATTTCTGAATGCTGTTAAGAGATATTCTGAGATGTTAAGACATTTCATTTTATCGGATTTTATAAAATTTTAAAGAGCTTGTTTATGTTCATAAAGTTCATTCTTGCAAAATTGTATTTTCTGATTTCGTAACGTGAATTACGTTTCATTTTTAAGATATTTCAATGCGTTCTCGGTTGTTTCTGGTTTTATTTCCAAGTGCAGCTTAACATAATGCATGTAGATAGCAATGGAGTTATGGTAAATGCAATACACCATATAGTTGATATGTGTTTTTCTTTGTATGATGAATAATTTATAGGATTTGCATTTTCAATTTTTGTGACCTTTCCTTCTTTGTTTTTTACGCTACTCGCTGGTTTCTGAAGCATTGCCAGATTGCTAAATGCGTCAATCGCCCACTATCGCACTCTGAATACCTTAATGCTGCATTATTGTCCATTAGGTCCTGATTGGTGGACAACAATAGATTGATTCGTGATGCCGTAGTGTTGTGACTAACGCTCTATTGCATGCCATTGTTACTTAGAAGGCAAAATTACGTGTGTGTTTTTTCGTATGACCTTGATTGCTTGGGATAAAAACAGCTTTGCCTACTACAATATGTCATCTGATTTTTGCATTTTTGTTATAATTTTTTAATGTTTTGGATTGAACGCGCACTAATCTTACTTGAGGGTTTTCAATCATCTTAATTATCCGGATTTAAAATTAGGTGTGCTTATATGCCCGTACACTAACCTTGAACGTTTCTGTCTGGCATGATCATGCCAGGTCCACCAGTCTAATTATACTCATTCATGAACAGTTAAGTTGTATTGATTGCTTCTGTTTATCGACATAAGTCCACTAAATAATAAATTAATGTAATCTATATATGAACATAATCAGTGACTTGATATATTAAGTATTTATGCTCCTAAAATTTTATTGAATTACATCGATCCCAGCCATTAGTGCAAGATCATTTAGAACTTTCACATTTTGTACTATCGACTTGTCTATGTGCGTATAAGTACATTTCGATTCTAGCCGTATAATTTTAAGGACTATGTTTTTTGTTGGTTTTTTTATACCCTTTTGAGATATTATATTGACCTCTATATAGCCTACTAGAATTCGACAATATTTTCGTACCTTTTATATTTCTTATAAATTAAAAAAACATTTTTTAATGTTCTTGGCATCTTGGTTATCGAGGTACTTCGTAAAAGCTTCATAACTTTGCTGTGGTGAACTTGACAGTTACATGCATGTATTTGCGAAAGGTTATTTTTACTATTGAGCTGAGTATTTTAGCAATCATGTTTTTGATGAAACTTCAGCACCACCTGAAGGTTGAATGCCGACATTAAAGTGCCAGCAAAAACAAGTTTTCAAATGCATAGCGGCTGATTCTGACTGTTTTGAAATGCTTGAAATTTCAACACAAAGAAAATCTGCTGACTGAAAAAATGCATTCTATGGACTTACTTCATGCTCGCTGATGTGGTTTGGCTGTTTTTTTTAAATTGATTTTCAGTTTTAGCTAAAGTTGTATTTTTATTTTTGACATTTGAATCAGGACATTTGTAAGGGAAATTTACATGCAGGAGATTTATCATAACGTGCTTATCTGTATTTGTTTAGTTTAAATAATATACGGTTAATTTTTTCATATATGAATTGGTCAAGAGTACATTTTAATTTTTTCATTGTGCTAATTGATGCCCTCAGCGACCATATTTGGTTCGGAGGCGGCAGCAACATACATGCATCTGCATATCTAAAGTTTGCTAACGCTAGTCATTCGTGTAGGAAAAGAAATAGATCTTGGCACATAAAGCGATCAATAATTCACAGTCCTGTTGGAATGGGACCACTTCCACTTTTATTTGCACTCTAATACCCATAAAAATATAGGATTTCAAGCACAATTCATGCGTGAGGAGACTAGCAGTAAAGAATAGTGTTTTTTGGTAAATTGTCCTCATCTCCTATGCTTTGGTTCACCCTCCTTGCGTGGCCAATAGTTTTTAATATGTTGCTCAATGTTATTTAAGAACAGCGTACAAATCATGGATCGTATATCCAAAGTTTTATTATATGCTTTAAATACGGTATGTGCTCGAATATGAGAATTCCCATTTGGTTCAGATATTTAAACTTTGATCAAAACTTTTCTATTGGTGGGCATGCCATTGATATCAAGTTCCCAACCAGTATTACAATATAAAATTTTCCAGGCAATTTCTTGTTTGCAAAAATGTGAAGGTACTGCAATTTTAAAAGCTTTATTAAGTCTACGTTAAATGACACGTGTAAACTTCATATGGCTCGTCAAATTACATTGCTTCTAATATCTTTAATATTTTAGAGAAATATATAGCCATCTGTGATTACTGTTCCTAAAAATAAAGTATACATTTATTTCATGTAAATTCATTATTATTTGCTTGTATATTTTTGTAGAATTATAATGGAATCATAATCATAATTATAATCAAATCGTTGTATAAAACATTACATAAACATTATTTAACAATATAAATAAAACATGTAATATTTTTTAAAATAACATATATACAGTATAACATTGAATACTCATATAAACCCAAATTATGTAAACGTTAATTGACGCACTACATGTATATTTCTAGTTGCTACTATGTTTTGATAAATTATGGGTCCAACTTTTTGGTTTACATACATCGGAAACACTAGTCTTCCAATAACACATTTGTGCAAATCGACTAAATCCTTAAGTAAAATGGCTAAAGATTTTATAAAGCAATTGTTAATTTAGTTGTTTATCCTTTATAAATTATCGAAATTGACCGATTATGCCTTAGACATCTACGATATAGCGAAATCATATTGACAGTGTGATTTCTTATTGCATTTGTGTTTGCTGCAAATTTACTTCAATTAAGTTAGTGTAGATTCATTTGTAACTTTTAAATTTAAATGTTAAACTTATCAGTAATTGTATTGTAAACGTATTTATGAAACGTGTTTATGATGCCTTGGACTGCAGGGGTGCCCAACTAAAGAGGCTTGCGCTTTCTTCCCATTGTCCGGAAACTGCAAAGTGGCGAATGAAACAATAAAAAAATTTTGTTCAGAAAGCGCGACGCGTTTGCACTTAGGGAAATTTTAAAATTTTTATTTGCATTTTGGGGGTTCGGTTTTCATTTTCGTGTGCGTCGAAAAAGTCGTCACTTCATCAAAAATGCGGAGTCGTTCCACAATGGGATACGCCGATATTAGGTGTTTCTAATCAAAATGGCATTATAAGTGGCACTCACTTTTCCTTTTAAGAATATTAGTTTAGTAACGCCCTGCACCATTACAGTTTCCTTTCCTTCAAATTTTATTATTTCTAGAGAAGATAGAGAGAAAGAGTGAGAGAGAAAAAGGCAAAAAGATTACGGATTGCTGATATTGCCAAGCCGGTCTATATTTAAACAATTTTTATACGCAGTTTGGTGACGAATATAAAAAGGCAATGTCACCCACTGGGACAATAATGTTTCAGGAAACTAATGCTCGGATGCTAGCATTTATATGAAAATTGAGGAAATATTTCCTCTGCGCGACGATAAAAAACTGATTTTCTTTCTTGCGCGAAGAGATGGCTAATTTTAAAATTATTACATGTTGTTAGACGGCAATAAGGATAGAAAAACGAAAAGGGAATATTGCATTTTCTGCAAATACGACTCAACTTGTAAGGCCTATGGCATTTTTAGCTAAACGAAAACAGGAAACTGCGGGGATTATTTCCGAAGCAGATGTTTGGAAATGTATTTCCTACGTTTACTGGCATACGAAATCTTCGCGATTCGAGTATTTTAGGGAATAGGAGGAGAAAAATCTATTGAAGAATTTGAAAAGGACGTTATGCTCCGCTTAATCGGAAAAGCGTCTATGGTTTATTGTTGGAATAATTGCATTATTTATTGCCAGTCATACGAACCTTTTTAGAATTTCTTTTAATCTCATCAATAAGAAATGCTGGTCTTTTAATACAACGCGTCCTTTGTAATGGGCGACATATGTGGAGAATTTATGGATTTCTTGGAAATCCCATAAACGTTACATTTCGGTTAACATCAAGTGTTTTAATTTATCGTTTGACGAATTAATCTTCGAAACCGGCTGTTGAAATTGTTCCAGATACTCTGCTTTCCTCAATGAACTTTCAGATTTATGGCCTTTAACTTAATGTAAAATTTAATGTTAATTGGCTGAAATAAGGGTTTAAATAAGTCTTAAACTAATATTTTTCTGCAAAATGTATTTTGAAATAAACATGCGTCTGTGTGCGAAAACATTATTGTATTATTCAGTTTGTGTAACATCTTGCCATGATATGATACCATTTTTGAAATTTAAAATATTTTTAAAGAATCCGAAATGTTATGCAATCCATGAATTAAGCGAATTTTAAATAGCACCAGATTTACGTAAATCCTATGTAGATTCTCATGTTTATGTGAAGAGATCTATTAAAATACTGGCATACAGACAACAAATACAATAACTTAGTATTTATGGAGTTCTGATGTACGTGTAGGGGGCCATCCATAAAGGACGTTCGTGGTCGAAGAGGGTGTCTCAAAAACTGCTTAATCATAAATAGAAAGGGGAAATAGCTGATTTGGACGTCCACTTTACATGTATGTTTTGTGGTAGAGTTTACGCTCATAGAGAGTACTCAAATACCGTGTAATGAGTACATCATAAAATCGTGGACTTCCATTGTGGACGACCCTTAATCAGTCAATCAATCAATTTAACTAAGCATTAGCTATGCATTAGATAGTATTACGATGTGATAACTATGATAATTGTCAATTTATCAACAAAATATGGCAGAACTCTGATACCATTTTTCCGGAAATTTCCGGAAAATTTAATTATTAGAAAAATTCTAATGAACTTTTATCTCACAATAATAAGATCCCTGCATGACTATGCTTCAACCTCTTCATTCAGAGCTATTGATTTTTTATTTGGAGATTTTGCTCAGTTTAATACTCATGCTCAGTAGAAGTCTTATTCCGTTTAACCGTTGCAGGCTAAGTTGTGTTTTGTGCATTCAGTTCAATGTCTAAACAAGTATCCATGTTTCTGTTTTTGCAGGTCTTCCAACTTCTATTGAAATCCAGGGACCCGTTTTTGTCCAAGAGCCTCCGGATGAGATAGATTTTTCCAATACCACTGGAATCAGTATTTCTTGTTCCGTCCATGGAAATCCCAAACCCAGCGTTTCATGGCTGTTGTCAACCGGTGATGCGCTTACCAGTGTTGTTAGCCTTCGTGAAGTGCATTCAAATGGGACATTAGCGTTTTTGCCTTTTCGTCAAGAAGAATATAGACAAGATATCCACGCTGCTATTTATCGTTGCCAAGCTACGAATGCCCTGGGAACCATCATCAGCAGGAATGTGCACATCAGAGCTGGTAAGTACGACATAAACCATTTTTTAACCCTTATGACTGTATTGTGTAGCATGAGTTTGCCAACTAATAAACGACTTTGGTGGACACCCGATTATCCCGCCAGCTCGCCTAACACCAGATATTTTATAAAAGGAGAAAAAAATAAAAAAGACGTGGAAGAGGGGCTTGGACAAAGACACTGTCTATTTTATGAAGATGTATCGCAGTTTTGTTTCTTGACGCTATCGTCATGATTGCATCACTGGGTTTTATTATTTTTTGACACAACTCAATTTTTTGTGATTACGAATTAATGCCGAATTAATGTGAAAGAGGACATTGTAAAAATTGCTATGTTTAGATGTAATCAATGATTTTGTTAAAATGAATGATACTGTAAACAATTTTTTTCACTTTCGTTGTTTTGTTTTTGTCACTTACAGATGCAATTGTTTTTCATAGATGTGTACTGTCTGTTTTTGAATTTCTGTGGCTTATTTAAACGTATTATTTAGCAGTAAAATGTTTTGAGTAAATTGCGTGTGGAGTTTATATGCAACTTTAGATTTTCAGCGAATTAATTCTAATAGTTTAAATTCATTTTTTCTTAATATTTTTTACAAAAAATAAATTTAAATTTATAGATATGAATGTTCTGCAAATCGAAAATGGCATACATTACCTTACACGTAATTTACCTGAAACGTTCTACTGCTAATTAATGCAGCTTTTAATTGTCGTAAATTTCTACAACTTGTAGACATTTTGGTGTACTTCAACAGAAGCACATTATTCAAAATTCAGAGATAGAATGTAATTTTTTCAGATATTTAGCGTAATTTATTTTTTGTAGGAATTTATCAGATATCTAGCTAAACATATTTTTCGTAATACATGAAGCATTCTTTTTCTTGGAAATAAGCTTTTTTCCCCTTAAATATTTGATGCTAATTATATACATTGTTTATAAAACATGTTATATATTTTATTTTGGAAAAAAATACCTTGATTTTCGTTTTGTTGTTGCAAAATATTTGATGGTGATCATTTTTTTGTTTGTTTTTTCAGTGGTTAAGCAAAACTACGAAGTTCACGTTTACGATGAATTCGTTATAAACGGAAACACAGCTGTGTTTCAGTGCCATATACCGATTTTTGTAAGGGATTACGTCACCGTTACGTCATGGGTCAGAGATGGTCCCGACACCCCACAACAACTGCTACGGAGTGGTAAGTTTCGTTCATCTTTTTTTCTCTACGCTTTTCATCCAAGATACTGGCTTATTGCGTATATTTTTCGTATTTTATTACATTAAAGGAGGCCGGCTAGGGCGTTTAAGAAATAAACCTTTAGTGTTTCGTTACAGCGAACGTCACGTACATTTACTCGCATTTATTTCCTTAATAATTCCCATCCAATTTTTATGGTGTATAAATAATTTATATATGCAAAATGTGTACTTTCGTTTTATGGCCTATGCACTGCTATGAATACAGCCTGGGTAATTTTGGCAACACTATTTTCTTAATCAAAAGTCGAGATATTGTAAAAACGTTGAATTGTAATTCACGCAAGGCATATCCTGCCTTAAGTTTCATGCCCGAGTTGTGCATCGAATAAGGGGATATGTGCCAAAAGCTCACTGCCCATCAGGATTCGTTAGCCACGCCCCTTTCTGCTCATTTAATTTGTGAATTCTGCGTTGCACTTTCCTATAATGATTGCGTGTAAATGCGCCATAACTTGAATATTTATTTATAGGTAGGGAGTTTTATGTCTCGGGCAGATAGTCTATTGGGGCAATACACTGTGGCCCCTATTAACGAGTATTGCGTGCGGCCTGTGCTTATTGTTATATTTTTGGGGGGGCAATTTCAGAGATTAGGCGATTATAGAGGCTGTGTGATTAACCTTTATGAAAAGATTAGGCTCTTCTTCATGTAGTTAAGGAACGTTTTTCAGCATAAATTTGATTACCAAGTTTTAACTAACGACCAGCGGATATTGCATGCTAAGCAGGGCCGATTGATAATTGAATTTTTTTTGTTTCGTGTCATTAATTATTGTTTGCTGGTTGCGTGGATATCCTGCTGATACGTGAAACACGCTAACATTTTGCATTTTAACATAAGTGAGTTTAATCATAGTAGGCCATCTCACGTTTCAGCTATTGCTCTAAACATCGACTTCAACTTTTATTCTAAATTGGACACAGTTATTTCCATATACATGTATAATACGTTTGAATACATATACGCGTATGATTTTACATCCTTACATTTGAACATATACATGTATGTCAATATATTTACAGATATGGTTATACGTATCTCTATGCCCATACCTGGAAGATAAAATACAGTAATTTTATTAAAATTAATTTATTTTTATTTTTATAGCCGTGTAGTGTATTGCTTAAGGTAACTGAGAAGTAATGAGATTATCTTTAGCATAAAACTGATTATTTTATGTATATATATTCAAGCCTGAAGTTATAAATAACCTTATCCAATGAGTTATTCAATTCAATTCAACTCAGTACCCTACAGTCAACAACTATTGCATAATGTCTATATACATATATACATGTATATTATCCATACGCAGCATTTCCACTCAGGATATAATTCGTTTGTCATAATCATATACAATACTAGTTCAAAATATAAAATACAAAATTTAAGTTAAATTATTATTGTCGTAGACTTAAGTTGATTGCCGTCTAAGGCGATCTCTTACTATGATATTTTAGCAAATGTTACCACATTTTTTGCTTAAGTGTAATGTCAACTACAAAATTTGCTCACCAATGCCGAACATATTTGCTTAATTCAAGATTTACTTACCCAAATTCACACGATTTACAAGAACTAATGACAGTTTCCAACGTTTAATTGGCTTCAGTTTTTACAACCATTTTCGTTTAGTTAATGTTTTTTTTTAAATTGGAAGCTGAACGTTACCATGCAAATGAAGTGCTAAGAACTTGTCTGGAAATCTTTAACGCAGTAACGCAATGTGTTACATTGTCAATAAAACTTAATTTTTAATTTCTATGAATGAAATTATTCCAGGGCTTTTATTTAATACAGATTTGAATTATTGTGGAAAGATAAACTACATATAATTTGAAATATGAACCATATTTGGACGTTGTTTTCAAATGGAGTTTTGCAGTCCACTTGTTTCCCTTATAACATCTAACGATTGCTTTTCATTACGAGGGTTCAGTGACATTTTAATGATTAGATACTTATATTAGGTAATGTGAAACTCGCTGTTTTAGACCCGCGATATTTGTGTCCCGCTGTAGAATCTAATAGTTGATTTGGCGTAAATAGGTGCTTGCACATATTGGCTTACTGTAAATGACCTCTTTGACCTTTTATGCTTTTTTCCCTATATCTTCAAAATGGCCAGCCATTAGCAGTGTTGTTGTTTTCTCTCAAGAGAGGCATTTCATCATATCTTTTACTTTTGTTTGATGCGATGATAGCGTACACCTGACCACCTTTTGCTCTCTTCCATACTTTATTTTAACAATGGCTTTTCGATGGCTGTTGAAAGTTTTTTCAAAGGTCCTGTTTTTTTTCTCCAACGTCGATTTCATTGCTGGAAAAAAACCTATTTTCTCTCTCAATTGGTCGCATCCTATGGCATGTAGTCACAAACAAAGCAAGTTCGCTTGGACATAGAAATTGCATCTAGTTTTTCGCCCTTAATGTTACTTTCAAGTCAAGTGAAAATGCACTTTCAACGCATCGTGAGACACTCGATTCTTATCGCATTTCGTATAGATCTAAAGAGTAGCGCAACTTCTGCCTTTTTTTGCCACCAACTATAGAGTGTATCTATCTGCTTGATAGATATTGAGGTTTGTAGATTCAGATAAAGCGAAGAAAGGGGGAAAAGTACTCTATATTGGCTCAGCGGCATCATCCTCCCATTCAAGATGATTTTCGAAATGAAAAAAGCCGTTTTTTTCGGCTGCAGTTTGACAATTTCGACGTTTTGGTTGCCTGGTGAGAGACAAGCAATTTTTCGACATCCTTTGTATCAAAGACCTCTTGCATCGACTATGTCAGCGCTATTAGGAAACGCTCAGCAAACTGCAGGGTAGAAATGCGACAACGTTTTCTGCACTGTTTATAAAGTTATCCATTGAAATCGAGCAATATGGGCATTTGAGACGAGGAATTTTTATAGTAACAGTGACATGCCAGTAACTGAATTTTAAAAGTACACAAAGTTGAAGGCATTTTACCCTTTAGGCAAGGCTAAGAAATGCTTTGTCAGACATGTTTCCCAATAACATGACCCGAATCACTACGGGGTTTTTTCTCCTTGCAAATGCATGAGATGAATGTCATTCAATGAAATCATTTTTTGCCCTATGAACATCTAGGTGATTAATATCGGGCTCTCAAATGTTTATTGTCGCTACGTAGACCTAGTTCCCAAATAAAACCTACTGATAAACACTGATAGATTGTCTTGGAAATAGTTTGCCAATGTAGTAAGTTTTTTTCTATATAAAAATCAGCAGTGTGCCGACATATCAGATAAAAAGTTATTTTAATCAGAATCTAATCGTAAACTGATACTGAAGATATGTTTTAGTGCAATGAAAATGCAATATTCACCATACCTTTGCTTCTAATCCTTGAAATTGAAAGGAATACTATATACTTGTATGCTAATCTTACTTTCATAATTAACATCTGACATTTACACTAGAAAATAAATTATTCAATTAAATTTTCTCGAAGGTAAATGAAAATAGGCAGATGTAGAAGTCTCCTATTAAAATGCAAATTGGTAGAGCTCGCTCTGGATATGTTGAATATAATGTGTCCTGTATAACTTCAGTTTGATTGGATGGCATTTTGAATGGAATGACGTGAAGCACATGTTTTTAAATTTGGAAATGTAATCTATAAGGTAATCGAGTAGCGATTTTGAGTAGCCTATATGTACCCATATTTGCGCATTAATCATACATTCGTCAAAGCTCATTAAAAAGGTTCACTTGCAAGGAAAGAAATTGGCCCACCTAAATGTATTAATTCAAAATTCAAATCGGAAAAGCTCGTTTTATGAACAATTTAAAGTACTTTAAGATAAACGAAAATTTACTACAATTTTTCAAGAGTTTATTAGGTGAAAAGCCTTAAAACAACTGTAAATCAGTTGTTTTTATGTGTGATGAATTTCTATGCCTTTACCCTGTCACTATAAAAGTCTTTACAGAGAATACAATGTTCTGAGATTATATCGTTGCAAAGATAATGTTTGGTATAATTTGTTTGAAGCACGGTATATTTTCTGTGCAATAGGTGTGAATTTGCAGCATAGCATTTTCAGGACATCCTTCTAAATAAATTAAGCGGAATTTTAGCCATTTTAGATGATTTTTGAAGTGCTTTATATTGTTCACAAAACGAGCTTTTTCGATTTTAAATTGGATATCTACTCTCTAAACAAAATGCATTTATTTTTAATTATACCTAAAAGGTAGTCCAGTTTCTATGCTCGCAAGTGTATAAAGAAGAATCGTAATAAATATGAAATGACGGTCACTGAGATGGTATGAGATATCAAAATGAAGCCAATTGTTTAGCGAAATAAAATAACTTTTGTTCAGTCCTGGTCTGACCAATATGTAATTTTGTCAATTTTTTCGGAAAAAACTTCAGTTCTAGCACCTGGTCGATAAAACTGTTATCACAGGAACAGTACATCGAACACTTCCCCCTCCCCCGCCCCAACTTCTGAATTTTGTTTTTTTACAACAAGTATTTTTATCCCAACAAGTGCACCGTGCATCCTAAGAGTGTGCAAAAAGTGAAGCCGACATCGCAGGATTCAATTATGGCGAGGAAAAGTGGAATCTGTAAATTGAAATAGAAAATGTCAGCGAAGGTCTTCCAGAATCTCGGAGGATCTTAGCGAGCCGGCTCTCAAGGGCCCTTAAGAAGATGCTCACATATTTGCGAGCTCATACATATTGAATGCAGTGCGCTGAACATGAATGCTGAAGACCTCCGCACATCATTTATAACGTCCAACAACGTATTTTGATTGAAAATATATTACATTTCGCCTCTGTCAAGGTGATATATCTTATCTACTGCTGAGAAACAAACCTGCGCCCTGCTGTGTATGGATATCTGATATCGTATTCGTTACAAAGTGAAACAGCATCCGCTTTAAAAAAATGAATTAGTTTCCATTGGGATGTCAACACGGATGAGCAACTTAGATATTGCAAATGCTCTGTAAATGGATAAACATTGAAAATGTCACGCATGATGTGCAAAAAATTGCAGCACTTTAACAGGTAAACTTGTTCAGGGCATGTAAGATATGCATGTATTAGGCAGCTTGGTTTCGTGTACTTTTATACGCATATGTTAACTTTTAGCAAAAATCAAACATCGGTTATGACAGGCATGTCATGTGGAAATTAAATTCAGATAATTCACAATATGTAGTCACCCTTATAAGGTGTCAAAACATTTGAAGAAAAGACTATTTGTAGACTAATAAAAAGGTATGTGGAGAAATATTTTTAGAAATCAAAATCGTATTTTGGTGTTATTCTACATTGTATTCGATATTATCAATTGACAAATCCATGTATTATAATGTAAATTTTATAATATCTTTACGTTATCCTATTTCATATATAACTATACTTCTGTTCTGTAAACATGTTAGCATAGCATTGATTACTTAAATACAACCATTGTTTAATTTGGTATTATTATTTTTTGAAAAGGTATCTTCAGACCAAAGTTGCCTAGACATACATTGAATCTGTCTATCAGACGTACTCATCATATACCATTTAAAAATAATGTAAATACAAGATGTGAGTCTTACTTAGAGCACTACTCATCGTGACACTGATAGCATACAAGAAGAAATTTCTTGGCCAGTAGTTCAAACAAAAGCTTTATACAATTTCAAGACTCTTTCCCAGACACTTTTCCAGATTTTCCAGGAACTCAGATGAAAAATACTGTTGGAGTTCGGACAGATTATCAAAATACTTAACTCATTCGCGTGATATTGTCGCCCAGTTTTCAGTGGATAATCAGTCTGTTTCTTTCCTTAAACAGTAAATTTAGCTTCAGCCACAGAATTCCTCCTCTAAGATAACCATTAGAATTCAGACCGATTATTGTAATGAATACACAATTATGTAAATCTTTTGCTGCTCATCTTTGACAAATCGACAAGCCCTCATTCACCGGAGTAATATTACATATCAATTTGATTTTGAGAGGCAATTGTTATAAGAAAGATATCTAAAGTAGGTTTTTGATATATAGTTATGAAAGATTGTCGTTGCCATGGTTACTTTTTGCGGTAAAGGCGACGCAATCTATTTTCCTTTGAAAATTTAGTACTAGTATAGTACATATTTTCCAAAAGAGATATAGCAAATATTAAACACATTGTAATTTATTTTTTTAAAAACCAATCTTGGTCATCATGTCACTGGTGTGTATTTTACTTTAGTTTAGTTTTGATATGTCATGTATTAAACATTTATATCTTTTGAGTTTATTTTTACAAACAGAATATGTACATAAACATGTTTGAACATAAATTTATTTCATTTAATTACGACCTTGCAAAACTTTGTTTTTACGTTTCTGATGCACCAAATGCAATTTATAGCTGGAAAGTTGCCTAATTTCTCAGGGCACCATAAACAAAGAACACATTTCACTGAGTAATTAAGTCATTAATCACACTATCTTGGGATTATTGGATAATTTATAACTGCTAGCAGATGTGGCCATTATGCTCATATCTGTGCGTGTAAACTGTAATATACTCTTAGCCATAAAGACGAAAATCATTTAATAACAAATTCTCTAAATTTAAAATTATCTTTTGCATATTTCCATACGAATTCATTTATGTGCACTTCATGCCCCGAAGAAAAAAGTAACTATTTCTTAGTTATTAAATACAGTGCATTTCCAAATTTCAAATGCTTAATTTGCTACTGCGGAGACCAGATAATCCTTAATGTGCATTTCCATTTCAAAATTGCTCAAAGGAATGCAGTTATTATTGTGAATATATTGTGTAATTATCAGTAAGCTGCATATACGATCCAAAATTGGAAAGTTAAGTGATATTTGCCCCCATTTGAATAGAAACCTGCAGCAAACAATGACATTGTGCAATGTTGCAAAATGTTTTACAAAGCCTAGTTGTAAAAAATAACAACATTTAAGTGACTGATCAAATGTATATACATGTAATTATTACATAAAGGGGTTTTTCATACTTTTAAAATGGTTTAGAAAAAAATTTAAAGTTATAAGTTCATAAGGCTTCTGGTGTCATTTATCCATAGTTACCTTGTTAGGGGTCACAAACTACAGATAGAGTTTGTTGATTAATTAAAATGCCAGCATAGACTACAAATTATGCTATGTAAATGACGAAATAACTTAATACATTTTAAGCATTTTTTAAAAGAAGCGCTCAAAACAAATGTGGGTTCAATTCAAATTAGTTATTATTGTATTTCATCATTGGCTTCTAAGTTTCAAAAATTGTAAACAAAGTGTGTTTATGCAAATTAATGCTTGCTAAAGCTGTTTATTGGCTTCTAGGTATTAAGAATCGCAAACAAGATTCTATTTAGTTACTATTATTGCAAATCGTATGCATTTTTTAGCTCAAATAGACATCTAAAAATAGACTTGAAAGGGCGATCGACATATTGAGTTTAAATTTCCCCAAATTTCTCATTAGATATTAATTCGAGCGACACACGACGCATTTTCGAGATTAATTTATCGTTCTAATTAGACTACCGAATTTAATGAACAGCATCTTTTCTATTACTTCTTCATTTCGGATGAGTTTCATTTTCATTTGCTCGAAGATTTGTTGGAACGAAAAAAAAATTAAAATCAGAAAGAAAAAATTCAATTTCCGTCGTCTTTGCCATTGTGAAGATTTTCCTCCTAAGAATCAGGAGCTACTTTTGAAAGTGATCTACCCCCTCTTTTGTTGCTCACGTTTTTAATATGTTAATCATTGTTGGGGGACATGAATTAGTCGCTCGATGATGACGTGCATTTTAATTTCATTTTTAGGGGGTCGATACAGCGTTCTTTCCAGCGGGGATTTGCACATCAGAAACGCTCAAATGGCCGACGGAAAGTTTACTTACAGATGTAAAACTCAGCATCGTTTAACGGTTGAAAGTAAACTGAGCGCCTCTGCGGGACGTTTGATTGTAACAGGTACGTACACGAACCAGGATTTTCGCAATTTCTAGCAGAACGCAAAGTATATCGTTACAATTTTTCGGAATAAAAACATTGTAAATTAGACGAAATTTCGGCGCAATGGGAGAGTAAGCGCGCAATTTTAATGAAACTCAGCGCTGCATGAATGCGAGCGTTTGATTACCCTCTAATGAAATTGCATTTTTCTATTCGCTATTCACTCAAAATGTCTAATACTTGTGCAGTTTAAAACAACGGAAAAAATACTAACATGCTGACTGCACTTAATGAACAGAATTTTCCCGTGTGAACTTATGCCCTTCTACTTACTCTCTGTGTGGCAATTTCAGTCTTATTCTAATTTTTTTAATATCCGCTACATTAAAACTTATTTATGAACGTTGTCCCAAAAGTGTATGTATTTGTGTATTACTGCACATTTTTTGTAGTTTCCTACTTGCATCCAGGGATAAATTCAAAACTTAAAAATCAAGTTCATTTTTAAGCATTTACAGACGATTTACACTAGTACGTTATTAAGCATATAGACGTTGTTGGTGAAAGTACGTGTGTATCTTAGTATTTTGTAATAAAGTAAAGAAGATAGCGTAAAACATTTTACGTGAAATAGACCTACAGAAATTAATCTTGAACTAATCATGTATCCTGATATCCCTAGAATTTAAAGCTGCCACTATCTGCTGGTTTTTGTTATTGGTTTTGGGCGAAAATCAGTCCAGTTTTCTTTTATCTGACGAAAATTGGGCCTTTGGCGCATTTGTATTTTTTCATTGTTAGCCTATTATTTTATTTCTCAGATCCTGCCAGCAGTGTTCACCCCAGGATTACAGACGTTAAAAATCCTGTTACCGCTCAAGAAGGTGAAACCGTGGAATTGCCATGTGCTGCCGAAGGATTTCCTCTGCCTACCTACACGTAAGCTAACTAATCTCTATTTAGTTCATTTGCATAAAATATTTGCTCTTTCCGGGGGCAGAACGAGGTGTTTAAAATTGGTCTCTAAAGGAATTGCACATTCGTAATTATGTACTAATCACTTAAGCTTAGGATATTCGGTAAAAGCAAGCTCATTTCATAAACAAGAAACGCTTACGCATTTTTTCTAGTCAAATGATGCTTGTTAGAATTAATTTAGTGTGTCTACGGGTCATTCTGAGCATCTGAAGGCATTCACAGAAATTAATTCGAAATTAAATTGAAATCGGATTTTATGTATCTGTATGACCCTTGAGTCCTAATCCAACATTTAATGCTTAATGTGCAATGCACATGACAGATTATAGTTACTTTTTGATTTTTGTTCTTAACGGCATTAAAATAATTAATTACAAAATAAAAAGTTGTTTCACATTTATAAAACTTCTTTACAGAATTCTATGTGGAAATGTTAGATTATATTAATATAAATTTTACGTTATTCAGTTTGGAAAAATCACAGCACATGTAAGGAATATTGTTGGATCAGGTTTAAATTATTCTCCTAGATCGAATAGGCTATTTAGTTTAGGAATAGAACAATGCATATTATGAATGTTTTTGATGTTATTTTTTTTGCCAAATTAATTAACTGATATCAAATTAACCATCTGTGCAAGACGGGTTTAAAACAAGCCTACAGCAAACGCTTTTTTTTACAAAAAATACAATGAAGATGTTTTTGTTTTGAAGATGATTAAGTATCAAAGGCTGGACTACATGTATATTGAACAATTGATGGTGGTGTCGACAGCGTCGCAATTTCTCATCTCCAACTATTAACGCAAATGAAATATTGTTGGGTTTTTTCAGCTGGCGCCGCTTGGATGGTCGCAGCGTTAAATACGTCCAGCCCAGTGGTCATCTGCAGATAATTAGCGGCAGCTTACAAATACGCAATGCCAAAATAGCCGACGCAGGCACTTATCAGTGCGTCGTAAATAATACAGTTGGGGAAGAAAAATTGCAAGTGGAATTAAAGGTGACAGGTAAGAAATCGATCGCCTTTTTCCCTCATTCTTCTTCTTTTCTTCTTTCCTTAAATTCAAACGTGTTTCTGATGGTCGTTGTTTGGCGTACGCCGGAGAAAAACAGCGTCTTTGCTCTAATTACAATAAATAATTTTGGCAACAAAAGGCAGCCCTGAGACCTTATTTCTCGCTCTGTTCTTGGAGCACGCTGGTTTTAATTAGCTCCCTTTGGATTTGATAGAGGATAATGGGATTGACTCGCTTAAAATTAGTAGATGAAAGTAGATGGCCAGTGTCTAATGCGCCTGGCTTCTGATTGACCAGCAAATTACTAAACATCGCAGTACTACTTTGACCATTCGGTAACCAGCTGCGTAAACATGATGATTATTTAGACCAAACTGGAAGCTATTCCTGGTGATATAACAGTTTGCCTCGAATCTTGTCTTTCTCCTTCTGGTTTAAACAGGGTTTTTTACTGACCTGCTAAACCTGGAAAGTCAGGGAAGTTTTTATCAGCCTTAAATTGTCATAATCTCAAATGATACTGTTGAAAAGAGGGCTTTCAACTTTTGAACTGATAAATAAAAATATCAGTAAATTGTACATTTTTTCTCATTTGATTCTATAAACGTTTTCATAGTTATGAAATTGTTTTTTAAAAAACCTAGAAAAGTCAGGGACGCTGAGAATTTAATTTTGGTGGGGATGGTGCTCAATTTTTCGCATTTAATTGCAAGCTTTATAGTAAATTTAAAACGCGTCAAGTATGTACGTTTCAAAACGAAAATGCTATTGAAGTAATACTTACCTATTAAATATGTAAAACAGATAGATTTAACGAAAGTAATGCCCTTACAGTGTGTTGTATCGTACGGTATATTAGAGAATATTTATTAAACGGGAAGTGTAAATAATTTGTAAAACTTCTAGTACCTTGAATAAGTAATGCTAAAAGTTCAGAAATTTTCTTAACAAGTTTTAATCGAAAAATGTTGAAAAGTAATGAAACTAGCATTAGTAATTTATTGTCGTGAATTTGATTTCTTTTATTTTTGGTTCAAATTGAGTAACTAACGTATCGTTTTCGTTTCGAACTTTGTTAGCAACTGTTTAAAACCAATTAAATATATATCCCAATTACTAATAATTTTCTATAAAATGCATTATAGCTTGGTATTGTTGCCCTACATTACATGTATATCCTGCAGACATTTTGTTAATATAGATATTGATATAATCATTAGTATGACTTGATGTGTGCTAAAATGTGGTTGTTATAGCTTATGCATATTTATTAAAGTTGATTTCTTAAATTGATTATTTGCTTCTAGGTTTTACTGTTCGTACAAGAATTTTTCTATAAGGAAATGTTTTATGTCAGCTTAAATAGCTGTGGTAGGCATAGTTTTCATAAAACAATCATGTTGAGGCGTACATCAACTTCATCCACCAATGCTATAAAAATTCTCTCAAGACTCATTTCTCGGTTTTCTAATCAAGAAAATGGTGTTGTACCCGCTTGGCCTTGCAATTTTTTTTCACCATAAAGTTTATTTACAGCGTAGAAAAACAATTCATTATCGAAATGAGAAACGTTAATGCCAATTTTACACGTGTCTATTGGCGTACTAAGGAATCCCTCTTGAGTTATTGCCATATTCAGTTTCGTATGAAAACCCGTCCTACATCTAAAATGCATTTCTGAACGGCCCAATTTTAGATAAAACATTATCTCGCTTCGTAAATAAATGACTTTATAATATATTATCACATATGCGATCGCAAATATAGTTTTGCGTATGTAGAGTGCCTAATTGCAATGATTGACAGTGATTTATAAGAATTGCATTAAGGGAATTTAATAATGCTGAATTTACGCAAAAATATTCGCTATTAAGAAATGAGGTTTATTTGGAATGTTTTTGATTTAGGTAAATAGAAATCATTTATTACAAAGTATTGTAACTGTGAAACTTAATACAATTAAAATATTGATTTAGGTAATGAAAAACGGTATTATCTTGTACCTTGTTAAAATTTAATTCTGATACCCTAATTTATCTATTTTTTTCAAATTTCCTATACATGTAGACGTCTTTAAACATTATCAATAGTGCCTGGCTAACAATTTATTTTAAGACTTATTATAAGTTTGAAATTATGAGTGTCTGACCAAGTCTTACAAGTCTTAAAATAGGTATTTTACAGAATCAATACGGATATGCAGCTTTTATGGCAATTTATTTCCAATTTAATTTGATTATCCATAAATTAAAGTTGGATCTCCGTTAATTGTGCAAAACATATCAACATACAATTTGGGTAGTTTTTATAACAGTCAAACTAAGAAAACTATAAAAATGACTTTAGTTAGTCAAACAGAATTTGCGTTGAAAAGAATAATAAAGTATTTCATGAACTGAATAAAGGATAAGCATTTGGTTAAAAATGATAAATGATAAGGTTAAATGATAAGCATTTGGTTAAAAAACACCATTATTTACGTAATACAGATAGCCATACATGTATCTGAATAGGAAACTTTGATTAGTTTGGGCGGGATGAAAAATGTCAAAACTTGAAGCTATATGTAGAAAATAATGACTTTGGATGATATGTAAAGGGATTCGCTAGCTGATGCCATCGACTTAATGGTAGAATTAAATTGTAATATAAATCGCAAAATGGCATTTTTATGTTTTATATGAAGCTGGTTCGGGTATTCGAAGCTCGTATGGGGGACTGCAAAAGCGTATTTTATATTAGTTATCATATTTATGATGAGAACTTCTCAAAGAAAAAAATTCCTAAACAAGAACCAGCAGATATGAATATTTTCTGAAAATCTCTAGCAGTATTCTATTGAACTTTGGTTGACAATCCGAGCGTATTTGCCATTTTCAGCTTTATGTGATTACGATAGACAAGCAGCTGTTAGCAATATTATTGCCATTAAGCTGTCATGCTTGAGCTCTTCTGAACAATTGGCATTTCATCCAATCAGTAAAGTTTATCGTCAGTGATTTATTATATCTTTGATCTACTCAACAAATCGCTTAATTTACAAACTACATGTCAATGTAGAACTACCGTTTTAAAACATGTTATTAATATTGCCGTTTATTTCTTTTTTTAAATACTGTTGTAAAATAGTTTGTGTCTTTAATTTCTGTAAATTCAGGGTTTGAATATGCGAATAGCGACTATAATTTCCACGTATTACTGTAGATATCGAAATTATACTAAAAATAAAATTATGCCTTATGGTTATATTCTCTGCAATGCATTTGTAAATAATTAGTGTCCTATAAAATGTCTGCGTATTTATATACTATGCATTTAGAAATATGAATTAAACATGTCGCAAACATCCTACATCCCACAATCCCTTATAATTTTATTTTAAAACTTTATTGGTAGTTTTAAGGAATTAATGAAATCTGCAGATGAATGCTAAAAAAATTTAATGCGTTAGGTGAGTTAAAAGTTCACATGTTTTATATACATGTATATGCACAGTATTTCTGCAATTTGACCTACTCCTGTCTCGTGAGTTCCATGGAGGTAAGGCGTAGCCGTGTTTTGATGTGAACAATACTTCATCTTTACAGAAACCTGAAAACATCTCATATCATTTTTACTGCCTAAATCGATTTACCCTCCATGAAAGCTAAAGCCCTCATTTGTATTTAGGTCCGTGTTTCTAATACTCAGCACGTATTAGGGCGAATGCAATTTCAACTTGCCATTTCCTGCAAAATTCTCCTTTTTTCTGGGATATTTGGTATTAAGAGGGCCAAGCGTGGGTGTGCATCAATTAGCGAATAGTCTTTCGTATTTCTTGTCCTCGTTATATTGAATTTAATGGGATCATGTAGTTGCAGTGATTCAGGTGAAGTGATCCCTTAATCTAAGCATACAGTAGATAATCTACTCTGGTTTTTATTAACTCTTTTGCAACGGATTTGACAGAACGGATTTTGACAGAATTTTGAAATGCCCATTGTTCTAGATAGAAATGTTTGTGAAATTTATCAGTGGCTTAGAATACATTGTTTTATAGGTCATGTATCAAAATTATTGGAAATAATGTTGGAATTAATTGACTAATAGTTTTCTTTTTAACTCCGGTTGGAA
Source organism: Rossiulus vilnensis (assembly GCA_034700785.1). Classification (NCBI taxonomy): domain Eukaryota; kingdom Metazoa; phylum Arthropoda; class Diplopoda; order Julida; family Julidae; genus Rossiulus; species Rossiulus vilnensis. The sequence continues at coordinate 27,492 of JAQIXS010000207.1, read as the reverse complement.
ATATATTTTTTTATTTTTAGTGGAAAAGTATCGAGCCGTTTACGTTATATATATATATTTATATCTAAATTGATTTTGTTTTCTTTATGGAAAAATAGCAGTTTAATGAAGGTCTTTATGATTTCCCCGATGTATTATTTGAACATGTAGACGTTAATCTCTTAGGAATTTTTCTTCAATAAAACTAAAGCGTAACTTCTTAATTCATAATAGTGGAATTTAAAAGAAATAGTTCTTAACTAACTGGATCAGTGATTTAAAACATCGCAATAATTTTAATTGGAATAATGTATGGCAGTGATGGTGATTAGTCTGTGTGGTTATATTCAAAATATTTGTTATACAGCTTTGGTTTTGCAGAAATTGTACTGTTCATTAACGTTTGAATATCTGCGAAGTTAATCTTCATCTTCATGTGGCTGGTCTCTCCAGTTCATCAACGTTATTACAATTCTGGATAACACCTTAGGAAATTAAATTCTTTCAATAGGTCAATAGTTGTTACGGTTACTTGTTTATTTGACTGTGTAATTCACTGTACGATTTAGAAATTGGCTTAACATGCTTGTTGTCCCTAGAAAGAATATTTGTTTTCATTAAACTTAATACTTAACAGTAAGCAAGAATGTGCTATGTGATAAGACTGGTGAAATCCATAAACGAGCTCGTACTCAGTTCATTAGTGATAACCAACATCATTGCTAAATTGAATTTCTCTTAACGTAATGCTACCTTTCCATTAAGAATTTTCCATTTTAAATCATGTAGATATTGTTTTCGTCGTATTTTTAGTCTGTCTGAAACTTTTTTTAAGCCTGTTCGAACGTTATAAATTTATATATATTTGCAAAAATCTTCTTTTAAAGTTCTGATACAGTGTATATTGAGTAACATTACCGTGATGAACACATATCTAAGCATTCTATCTACGTGGTTTCGATATGAAATTCCTCTTTGTGCAAATAAGTGAGCGACTCCTTTGTTTCCAATATTTTTTCTTAATAAAGGACTTGTTTTAGTCGAAGCGAGCTTCGATATTAAATTGGATAAATTGCGCTCTGTAATGTTCGCTAATGAAGTTGTCGCATATTTCCATTCAATTCCAGACGCTGAAAACTGCCTATTTAAATATCCACCTTCTTAGTAGGCAAAAATAGGACGAAAGTTTACGTATTGATCCGTTTGTTAGAGCCTGATAAGCTTAGTTGGCGTTCGGTGATAACAAACTTATCTTCGTCAACTTTTTTTTCCACCCTCAATTTGCAAGTCTAATTTTTGAAACCACGCTGATTTATCCTCGCATCTCCTGTATTATCCCCACTTTCTAATTTGCCTGAAATCTTTTCCACCTTTTTAGGGCATTGGAAATCATGGCAATGCTGCAGCATGCGCAATCACCAAATCTGAGATTGAAATCTCATTTCATGGTGACTTTTTTCTATACGTTGTTCGTTGGATCTGACATTTCCATATCCAGTGATTTAACCTTCCTCACGTGTTTCGTGATTTTCATGTTCAGCCGGCCCCATTCGGAAGATTTTGGGGTCCAATGTTACTATTTCCTCAGCTGCATTTCCATGGCGGAAATGAAAATCATCCAGAGCTTGTATCGAATTATCTCGTCTTTGAAGACGTACAAATAGACGAAAAAAGAAGGCTTAAATGTTTTTTGGATGAGATATTTTCCATTAGAAAATCAAATGAAAATGGATTCAGATTTGTATGCAAAGTTTGCTCGTTATCGGCGTCTTGTGTACTGTACTTTATGCGTGAATTTCTTCCCGATGTGATTAATGGGAATGAAAATGTAGATAGCAATAGCGTTTTTCTCCCTGAAAAGATAATACGAAAAAGTGTCTTAAAAGTAAAATAAAAAAAATTTCGCTGGAGGTATAACCACAAATACGTGAACGAAATTTTAATGAAATATTAGAATAAACGCTCAGAGATAAGTACACAGTTATTATTTAGAAAAAAAGGGGGAGGGAACGTAATTTTTTACCTTGCGGCATAGGAGCTTGATTCTGTCCTTAGGGTATAAGAGAAACTGAATGCCACTTTAGAAAATTGATGGTTGCTTTCGCCCCTAATGAAATTTGCAGATATTCCATTTAGATAAGGGCGCCAATTTCTAATTCAGTCCCGATTTTTTATTTTTGCAGCTCCTCTTTTCGCCTACATCGAACCGAGAAAACAAGTGATTGACGTGGGTAAATCGGCATCGTTTCGATGCATTTATTCGGGATTTCCCATAAGCGATGTCCGGTGGATCAAAGATGGCCGTCCGCTGCTCAATTCCTTGCGAATTGGATATCCAGCGAGGGATCATCTCCAGATTCAATCCGTGGAAAGGGAGGATCGTGGCATGTACCAGTGTTTCGTCACCAGTGGACCAAAAACTGTTCAGGCAACAGCCGAACTGCGATTGGGAGGTAAGGAACTTATGCGTACTCATCGCTGTGTTGTCCTAATTCCCAATAGAAAATTGGCAGAAATTAAAATTTGAAATAGCAAGTCAAGTATCTGTATAAGGGGCTGTCCATAAATCACGTAACGCTTAATACAGTGGATTTGACGCGAATTTTAAATACATGTATATATTATAATTCGAAATTTATTTCAAGTATTTAAAAACCGTTTATTTTTACGACTTTGCACAACATCTCACTTCGAATGAATTATTTTTGCTTTAGTTTTTTTAAATATTTCAATCAAAATATTTCAATCACATGTGAATGTAACCATTCTAAAATCCGTTATTTATCCAAATGTTCGCCTACGCGTTTCCTTAACTACTGTTCTTCATCAATTAAATTTTAGAGAAATGCAAGAAAAATCCATTATTTGTGAATATATTTTCGAAATTGTTTGTCTACTGCGATTCTTTGATCAATAATAGTTGTAAGTAAATTTTGTATAAAACTAGGATGAAATGAATGAGGAGCTGTTTTTATGCATTTCCTTTGCATATGGGAATGAACATGCCAAAGAGATGTGTCAGGGTTGGTGCTTTCCTAGGAAGTCAGGAAAAATCAGGGAAAGTCAGGGCAGAGAAATGCATTTAGAAATGCATGTAGACTGAGACAATATTTGATTTCAAAATGCACTGTTTACAGAATGCATTTAAACATACATTCGTTTTTAAATGCATTCAGTAATGCATTTTAAAATGCATATTGCAATAAAATAATTTTCATTATTAAAAACAGTCAGGGAAAATCAGGGAAGGGAAATCCAATGGAAAGGGTTCTAAATACAGGTACTAAGGAATTGTTTATAAATACTAATACTTTTCCTTTGTTTTATTGATAAAAATGTAATTACATAATAATTATTGAAGCTTCAAAAAAGCTAATAGTTTGTAATTAATAAACACTCCCTTTGATGTCTTTGCTAAAAATGTATCCTAAAAAGTCAGGGAAATTCACTAAAGGTGGTTAATGAAAGTTAGGGAAATAACCCTAAGGCTTGTTTCGTAAAATCTTGCAATTACATGCAAATGTTTTAGATCGATACATTTAAAACCGTGCGAATGCATCCTGGCAACATACTGTGCTGAAAACATTTATTTTCAAATATATATACATATATAAGACATTCATAATCTCATATTTCAATCTTTAGTTGTCAAATTTTCGTTAAACGTTCCACTCGTCTAAGCAAACGCGTTTTAAAACGCAATGCGACAAATAAAAATTTCAGAAATACATTTTTATTTCATAGATTTCTAATCATAATTTCGATGAAGAGAAGGACTAACGTATTCCAAAGGATGCAAAGTGGGTCTATGTTTGATTAAAACTATGCTTACCACGTACGTCGCTTTTCCTTAAAGTGATTTTTCTAGATAACTAAGGTACTGTATATACTGAAAAAAAGATTTAGAGATTAAATTTTTAGAGTAATAACGCTTTGATGTGTAGTACTTGGATATCAGAATTATCTGCTTTTTAGCTTGAATGCCCCTAAATTCGTATGTTATATTGCGATATACTTTGTGAGCTGGTGTTATCAGATTGGATGGAGGTTCAAATTTACATTTACAGGCACAGTCTCTGCCAAAATTCGCAGTTAATTCAGCGTGAAAAATCGGCTGGTTGGTAAAAGATACGATGGCAATGATAGTAATAGCAGCAATAATTCTGGGCCAAAATGATTCGCTTTTTGCACTGGGAAAAAAACGGTGTATTTGCAGTAATTACTTAGGTTACGTGAGCGTGTCTTCAGATTTATTATCTCGGATATCTGATACTGCATTTAGTGAGATTCTAACTGCTAAGCTCTGGTGGTAATGATAACGTTGCTGTTTATTTGAGACCTGGTTCACTATCATGTTTTTAATTTATTTGATTTTACGCGGTTTCTTGTTTGCCTTCCACTCATTCTTCTTACTTCTATTTCGCACAAAAAATGATTCTTATCAGTATTCTTTTCCCCTATACTTTTACGATTTATTAGCATTCCTTGAGCAGTATGTACCTTGCGCTCGTTGGCCATTTCACCTTAATTATCTATAGAAAGACGACTCTTTCAGAGAAATTTATTTCGGATATGAAATTAACACAGTAATTAGTCTGAGAAAAATGAGTGGACGGATTTAAGTTAAATTTTGGATTTTAGGGCATGAATTCTTCGAAGAACTTGTTACTGTCAAGTAATATAGTTTGTATTATTGATTATTATTGATTGTGTTAATTTATTGCACTCGTATATTTGTTCTTTTAGCAATTTTGTAAAGTTGAAAAGATGACAATTTTGGGCACATTACATCTAAATTATTTGTAATTCATTACTGAAATATGGTCTTTAAATTGACAATAAATATAAATGACGTTTTTCGTTTAACTTTACGCTGATAAAATCATGTAAATTATTTCACATGCCTCGGTGGGATTTCAAAACAACGTGATGCAAAATCCTCGATAGTGAATTTTGGAAGTCAAAAAATTAAAATCAAAAGATGCCCCTATGCACTCCCTCACCCATTCATGTCGTTTTATGACAAATTTGCTTTGTGAGATAAAATGAATTCCTGTGGGAAATTTGCTACGCTATACATATAAAAATGTATTGAGTTATATTGTTTTCAATTTTTTTTTCTTTACTGAAAGTTATTGATATCTTTTTTTATTATGAATGGAGATCACTCAGCTTTGAGCAAGCAATTCAGACCATTCCACTTGGGCTTTCACAGTCTCACAGTCTGATTTATTGCAATAAATAAAAAAACGCAGCAAATGTATTCCTGCAAGCAATTCATCATTTTAGAAAGTTTTGATAAATGCATTTTTCCACTTATCTAAGTTTTATTCTTTTTAATATTCCAGATGCGAAGCCTCAGCTGCTTACGGTATTTGAGTCGCAGGTACTTCGCCCAGGTGCTGCCCTATCACTGATCTGCGTTACTTCCGGAAATCCTCCTCCGCAGATCAAATGGACATTAGACGAAATGCCGATTCGCAGTTCGGACAGATACTTTCTTGACCTGCAAATCAATGTCCACGGTGACGTCATAAGTTACGTTAACATCAGCGACATCCGTCCGGAAGATGGTGGTGAATATAAGTGCGTTACCAGCAACAAAGTAGGAAGTGTTGAACACAGACAGCGGATTGATGTCCATGGTAAGCAGACAGAAAAAAAGAAAAAAATCTATATGCATATTGATTTCTGATAGAGAAGAATCCATGAATAATTCACTTATAAAATCACCAATGCAACGTGCCCTTTTTGTTCCCACACATTAAAGTGAAACACCTGATTGTTTAATTTAAGTGAATGTAAAAATAATATGGGAATCTTAAATTAAAATGCGTGTATATACGATCGAATTCTGTGATACATCATGTGTTACATCTTAAATTTATGATAAAGCTGATCACTACTGCATGAACTTGATGAATATGTTTAAATCTGTTGGTGACTAGGTTTTATATATTTAAGTCCAATTCTGACTGTGTAGTTTAAATTCTGAGTGTTATTTAAATAATGATTAATTAAAATATGAATTGTCAGCCTACTTTATCAGAAGATACGCTGTACATGCTTTCAGATGTCACAATTTACAAATGACTTATCACAAAAATGACAATGAATCTTATCATTATGAAGAAAATTATTTTCAGTATACTTATAATATAAAAATTACTTGGTTATGTTACATAATTTGAGAATATTAAACTTAATCACGTGAAAATATGAAATTAAATACATTAAGCAAAGTGTAGAGTTTTGGTCATAGCGGTATATGAATGTTAAATTTGTATTTTAGCGAAAATAAAAGATGCCTCTGTAATTATATTTGTAGATTTTTTGTTTTTTTTCCTTTGTTTTGACTTCGTTTTGTATGTAACTTGAGTGAATTTTTCTACCTTTTTTAGGTCCTCCATTCATCAGAATTATGCAAAATGTGTCTGCTGTCTCTGGCAGTTCATGGTATATTCGTTGTCTTGTGGCTGGTTATCCAATTCGTTCAATAAAATGGGAAAGAGGTAAGAAAAATTTCTGTACATTTAATTTCCGTTATATTCTGAAAGTGCAGTATTTCCCAAACGAGGATAAGAATTGAGAGAAAGATATAAAGGGCTGTCTTGCAATATGAAGTATTATCTTCGTCTGTTTTTCTAGAAAAAAAATGAATTTAATTGAGCAATTATAAAAGGCGGCTTTTTTACGAATTCACGAAAGTAATGGGCACACTAGTGTTTATTGATTATAACATTTGCATGATTATTCTTGCTTCAGTTACCTCGAGTGCAAGAAAGTTTTAATAAGATACATTTGCATATCAAAAAATAAATGTTATTTCTGATATTAGTTGTCACATGTGTATCAGTATAGTTTTGTTGTAGAAAACCTAAATTTTTCTCAACGAAATTGAGTTTTGTAATAGTACTACGTGAGTACATTACTTTGAGTACAAAACCTCTTTAATTTTGAATGCAAAATACCGTAATTATGGTTGACATTTTTCTTCCTAACCTCCTTCAAAAATCAATATTTGGCAAATTTTTCAATTTTTTATTTATAAGTAGTCTTGAATTGCTTTGCCTGGTCAATTAATCAATTTTCTAGATAACTAAGGTTTGCTCAATAAACCTGAATGATGAACCTGATGAAGGAAAATAAATTAAAGCTAAAGTTGCACGACGTTTGTGATAAATTAAGCAATTAGTTTTTAATGAGTTCCTATTAATGTGCCTTTGAAAACGCCTCATTTAACTCTGCATATCTCATAGCGAAAATGGTTATAATGAAATTTAGGCTGATGTGAAAAACGCTTATTTTTTAAATGTGGTATTGTCTCAAAATTTCCTTTAAAATTAAGTTAATTTTTTTTAAACAATTTTGGGTGGAAAAGATGTAGGTAGGTACATTCAAATTGTGCCCCGTAACTTCTTACTAGAATTATTTATATAACTTAATAACTTAAACTAAATAAATAGTTTAGAAAGAAAAGAAAAATATCTTGAAATGATTTACCAAAATGCTTTTCTAGACTATGAAGAAATTTATAACCTTCAAAAATGAATTTTAATTACTGAATCCTATTTTTTTGACAATACATTTCCTGCGAAAGTCATTGTGACATATGTTTTTCATTGCTTTTTTCTTTTACAGAATTATTGAATTATCGATTAAAACAGCTTATTAAGCTCATGATTAACTGTAACTTCGGTACCAGAAACGCTTCGTTACTTATTTTTTCTAACCAAATAACAACAGCTTTGCATCACTTCGGATATAAATGTGATCATAAACCCCTTGCTATTTCTCTCCATTTTACCTACCATCTAGGAGCTATAATTCTTTGTCCTGTTTTCAAGGTGCTAACTCGCCCTGTAGCTGTTTCTACTCAAGTACATTTTTCTATATATAAAAGCAAATCCCAGGATGGTAAATTCTTCGATGTCAGTAAATCAATCCTCTCTCACACCCTCTCTCCTGCTATCTCCATTGTCTCGCTCGAAATTTTCAGCAAAAAAATCGCCCTGTTTTTTGATGTCTTTCTTCCATGATGTAGTACTCATTGGAGAATTGGTTGAGTTTAGAGGTTGGCGAAGATTGCGCACTTGTGCTCAACTCTGTCATTTTCGTGCTTTAGTTTTTTTTCACTACAACTTTCCTTCTCTCCCCCTTTAAATTGCGATTGTCTTGACTCTCAATGATATTTGTCTGGATCTTCCTCTCGCCTTAAATATCATTTTTAGGCTCTCTTACGATGTTATTTTGCTCAATTTCCCGGTTTTATTTTTCTCCTCCATCTTCTGGGGAGCTGCTTTTGAAATGCGATCTGAAAACCGATTTTTCCATGCTTTTTCTCCCATAAAACCTCGATAGATGGGACAAACTTGCCCATAAACCATCGTCAGAAGGTGTTTCCCAATGGCACTTTGGTGGTGCACAACGCCCAACGAGCCACCGATGCCGGATTATACTCTTGCGTAGCCAAGGGTGATGAACCGACTAGGATTGCCCAGGGTAGCGTCTTCGTTACAGTCATGAGTAAGTAGCCCAGAAATCCTGAAAATCGATGTCTTCTCCTTTTATTCGCACGCTTAATTCTAATTTGTTGCCATCAGGAGGTTTCTGCATCCTAATTTACAATAAAGGTTCTGGCTAAATGAGGCATTTTATTAGTGTAGGGTTCGCCAAACTACACCGAAGAAACCTTTTGAGAAATTAAAGCGAAAAAAAAACTGAATTGATTAAACGTATAACCGGAAGTGCTAAGATGTTCCTCAATCAAAAATGATTGAGGCTAGACAAAAATCTGAAATGTGTTTAAGGTAAAATATTGTGGCCTTTAAAACCCTTCACCAAATATATGATGTCAATTTTTTACATTTCTTTTGAGTATAACAATAGTTACATTGTAGGAAATAGATCAATCTATAATGCATTGTACTGTAGTTTTTCAAAACTGCATCGATTTACCGTGATATAATGGGGATTGCAACTTAATGAATATTAAATGAATATTCATTTCATAACTTTAAATTATTTTCAGCCACAATACCCTCATAGTTAGAATTATTTTGAGAAACCTGAAAAGGTTTTAGCTTTGATGATAAATATTACTTGTTAATGAATACGTTAAGTTATCAATAGTATTTTGTAGCAACTTCTAAATTTGTCATGCAAATGGATTTCATTTAGGAAAGCTTGGTACATTTTAATAATAACGAACAATTTGAATCTTCAATGAAATGCAAGGTTTGCGATAAATTAAGCCATATTTCATTTGCATAAATATGCAGTTGATGTAAAATCTTAATTGGATTTCCAAGCCATGCCAATTTTGTATAAAGAAGAGATTTCAATCGAGAGCTTTATTTTTGCTTTATCAAAGTACATGTATATCAATTTTACTTTATTAAATTTTTTGTGTCCAAATTTTTGAACAGAAGTAACAGATAGTCATTTCATGACTATGATGAATCGCACTCGAATCGAGTGGGGCGAACAATGTTGTTATTGAGGTTTTATTGGAAATGTATTTTAGAATTCAAGAGTGGCCATATACGTGTAAATTCTTGCAATTCGTAGGGAATTAGAAATCTCGGTATTTTGTTCAAGAATTTCAATAATTATTTTAAAAAATGTCCAAAAATGTTCATTGAGGATTCATCTGTTACTTCCTGTTAGGACCGACCAAAACAAAAATGCAGGAATGGTTTTTTACTGAAAATATTAACTTATGACTGCTTAGCTACCTAAGATTCTACTTAATTACACTAATTAAAAAAAGCCTTGTAAGTTTCTTCCCATCAAATTCGGAAGTATCTACCTTTTGTAATTGCGTTAAGACGGTGATATAAAAGCCGTTACGTGGTGATGGCTGAAAAGTGCAGCCAAGTTTTGGAAATCCAAGAAGGCAATCGCTCATGGATGACCATCCATATCGGGCTTGTCTTCATCCAATGCAGTTTCGATGTTCGAGAGTGTGAATGCGCCCCAAATTGCTATCTCTAAAAACTTGAAGTGATCCCTTATGTCTTCTCTAATGCATCTTTTCGCCACAGATCCGCCTAAAATAAGCCCGTTTTCGTTTCCTCGCGACATCCAAGAGGGGATGAGAGCCAGCATCACCTGCTCCGTATTCCACGGGGATTTACCCATCAACGTGTCTTGGCTTAAAGATGGCCACACCATACGACCAACTTCCGATTTGACGCTCAGGCGCATGGACGACCACACAACCACCCTGGTGGTGCAACGCATCACCCCCAAAGACAACGGAAATTACACTTGTGTCGCCCAAAATGCGGCAGCAGCAGTCAATTATACGGCACAGCTGCTGGTGCTCGGTAAGTCCGCTCGTAAAACTCATCTCTACTTCATGCCTAAGATGTTGCCACCTAGCGGCAAGGAGGTGAAGCGATGCACTATAAAGTATTTACACTGAAAAGCTGACCAAAATTATAATCGCGCTTCCATTGGAATTGCATGAAAATGTAAGAGATTCAATTCAACTCGGCAAAGATTTGCCATGTGGTGAGGGGAGGGGGAGAGGGGTGTGGTCCATCAACCCTAGGGATTACAGTGGGTTTGAATGTAAGGTTCTATCACCTCAGTGGTTTTGTTTGAATATTTCCTCCACCAAATTAGTATTCTCAAGCAAAGTACATTTTTCAAAACGTGTGATATATTTAGTCTTGATGATCAAAGGTAAACGAATGAATGTGGAATTTTTCTTAGAACGCTAAATATCATGTCGAAAAACGTCTTGTTGCTTGACGAGCAGATCTAAAAAAGTGTTTGTGAAAAATAAGGAAAAACTTAATTTCAACTGTTGGTGAGGCTTATGAAGAGAAAGATGGTAACGATTTGGGCTTATAAAATGTACCAAATTTATGAAAACGTTTTATCCATGATTAATCTGTAAAGTAAGAAAAAGTAGTATTTTCTGAATCTTCAAATGAGACTTTCAGTAGGACTTAACTGGAATATTATAAATTAATCATGATATGAAATTATCTGTAGAATTTCGTTTTGCTTAAAACAATTCAATGAAAAATTGCTAATTAAAGTTGTGGTGTAAACGGAAAGTTTTTACAACAGAAACGTGCGAAAATAACAAAATTCTTAAACTCGAACTAATTTATAAAATTTCAATGATATTAATTTTAATTGACGTGTATAGGCTTGAACATATTTTACATTAATAAATCGATCGTTAGTTGATCGATCCTAGTTTGGAAAACTAAATATACTTGTAAATGAAAATTTTCGATTTTAAAATTCGTTTATTTTACAATTTTTCATTTGTTGTAATTTTAAGGGGCAGTTAAACTTTTTAATAAATTATGACAATTTTGTCAAATTTGCCTTAACAGCGAATAATCAATAAACACGGAATTAATTTGCAGGATTTCTGTGTTTATTGTAATAAAGAAACTAACGCTACTCTTGCTTTTAATGGTTTGACTTTAAAGTGTCTTACCCTATGTCCAGCTGCAGTTTTTGTACTACATATGCAATAGTATAACGATGTTGAGAAGTGATGCGTGATGAAGAGAAATGGGAACATCTGTAATGGGGAGAAACCGAAGAAGAATTTTCATGCTAAACTCGTTTTTATGTCGCGCTTCGTTTCCATGGATTTAATGCAGTACATTAATCTTCCATCCTACGATTGTTTCTCACTAAGATATGCTTTTTATGCTGAAGAACGCTGTCATTTCTACAGACTTCTTCCAAAGTCAGATTTTAAGGGCGAAATGCTACTTTCGATTCTTTAGGCCGAAATTGTATCAATAAAACCAAAAAGACAGCTTTGTTCGAATTGCATTTATAGAAATGGTACTGTATAAGTAAAGCGTTTTTATGACTATATTGCATTGCATAAAAGATGTCGTTGGATAGCGTATTTGGAAAATAACGTTAAAATTGAATTTTTTCGGTCGTTGAACTTTATTTTCGGTATTCTACAATTGATTGTCTGAACGTTATAAAATGTTTATGGTGATATATACATGCACATCCTGAGTCGGATTTGGTTGAGAAAGGCAAGGGAGGCAAAAGCTACCTTTTGACATTTGTCAGTATTATCACGAATTTTTCGTATCCATACTTTTCAATTAAAGATAATTAGGAAAGGTATAGTTTCTTTGAAAGGCAACATCAGTTTTCCGAATTTTAAACGTTATAGATGCACTTCGATTATAATGATTGATTTTATAAATGAAAATATCACAATGGACAAGAGGCACATTTTTAAAATACTATAGCATGAAGTTTATTTACTTTCAAGATGAGTCAACGATTTATTTATCATTGTTAAACGTTTTGACCGGAAAACAACAATGGAACATACTTTAATTATCTTGTTCAGCTCTATTCATTAACAAAAGCAAAAATGCGTTACGTTTTTTTACATTCAGAGTAATGAATCATCCATTTTCGCAAAAAATAAAAATAATTATAAGATTCGAGCTAATGTTTCGTGTAATCAATTAGCTTTTACAGCTGCAGATAATTGCTTCGGTACCTCCATGCTAAAATTGCAAAGTACAGGGTGCTTACTTGCATGTAAATTTTATTCAAAAACAAGTTAGGACCTGAGTATTTATTAACTTCATGATTTAACTCTTCGATTCTTATTAAGTTAAAAAAAGTTTAAAATCAATTGAAACTTGCTCTTAAATTATCAACTTTGTTTGGCATGTGTTTTAATTTCGTATGCAAAAGCTATTAATATTATATTTCCTCGAAAAATCCTTGAAATATCTTCGATTTAAACTTTCCAATTTTCAAGCGTCTATTTCGGCGCCAAAATGATTTAAATTGTCTACTGGTTGAACAAAATGCATTTATTTTTAATACCTTCAGGTAGGCCAAGTAACGAAAATGACATCAGAGTTTGTCTGACAAATATAAAACATGGACAAAAATGCCCACATCTTCCTCATTTCGATGCAGTTTCATAGCCCATTGAAAGACTCTTAAAATTGTCGTAAACATCTTACTCATTCCTTCGTGAAGAGCATCACATTAACTTTCATAGTTATTTTACTATTTTTTCATCGATGGGGGTGAGAACTTGTCATTGTTCCCAATTCGCCCTGATACTGCATTCACGTACCCTGTGTACCAAGTATTTACGCCTACGTTGGCATTTTTAGTTGTATTTTTTTACTGAGACCAAATAATTTAGCACGTCGTTTTGCGGTTGTTTTTCAGTTCCGCCTCGTTGGATTTTCGAGCCCAAGGATTCGTCGGTGATCAGCGGCAAGAGCATTATCATCGATTGCCAGGCCGATGGATTGCCACGTCCCTACATCACTTGGAAAAAAGCGATCGGTGAATACAAACTCCAGTTTCTATTGGTTTTATGGATTGGCGAAATTGCGAAGGCATCGAACCTGCCTTGCATCCTTAATCCAGGGTGTCTACTAACCTGGAAAACCTGGAAAACTCGTGAAATTTTAAATTGGAATTTGGAATCTCTTACTATAGACTTAATTTTGAGTTTTTTACAATATAATTCTGAAGCTCAGCACAAAAATGGATTCGTCTAATTCAACTTTCTCCATTCCCAATAATGACTCTTATTTTGGAATAATTTAGTCCGGTTTTGCTCGTGGGATGGCTGAACAATTGTTATTTTAACTTTCCCCAAACAATGGTTATGGACATTATTACATTTAATGGCGGGCAAAACAATTTTAGAAAGAAGACAAAGTGCTTTGCTTGTCTGTGATAAATTTTGCATGGTTTAAAAATTGTTGCTTTGGCATAAATTGATCCGTTTTTTTTTTCATATTATAATCGTTTCCAAATACCAGTACCAGAAGTTCAAATGCATCAGTGATTTAAATGATTGATTAAATTTACATTTTTTCTTAAATTGTTGCTTTGGCATAAATTGATCAGTTTTCCATAGTATTATTGTGGTTTATAAATGCCAGAAATTCAAATGACAAGTGAAAGAAGCACTTAAAGAAAAAAGTAAATAAATAAAATTTGACTAACGAAACGAAAACGAAACATTTTGTTGAAGATGATGGCCGGAATTGAATTTGCTACCGCAAAGATTGAAGATGTGACTCTTGAATCGAAAGCACATGATTGACTTTCATGCAGTTAATTTTTTTAATGTTACACAGTGATAAAACAAGCTATTGAAATGTTTTTATGAACCTGTAAAAATACGAAAATGACTGGGGAAAACCTGAAAAACTCATGAAATTTCGTTTTCGGAAATTAGTTTGCATCCTGTAATCATCGTAGAGGATGAGGATGAGAATGAGAATGAGCATGAACTTGAACATGAGCAGGAGGATAAAAGGGTTGATAAGTAATTAGAAATGGGCGATAGCTCGATGGGTTTTTTGGGAAAAGGAGCACCTGCTCTCCCGCTCCTATTGTTGTTTTCAATTGTTCGCCTGAGGAGTTATCCGCTAATACATTTTTCTTAATTGCTAGGTAGGCTTCCAGGGGATTATGTTCCCATAGATTATTCTAGCGGCCGAAACTACATGTACCCCAATGGGTCATTATTGCTAACGAGCATCCAAGTGACCGATTCTGGATATTACTTGTGCCAGTCCAATAACAGCGTGGGAGCTGGTCTCAGCAAGGTGATCTCCTTGAAGGTCCATGGTACGTATCTTCGCCCACATCGATTTTTGAGGCTGCTAATTAATCGCTCTTTTGCTTTCATCCTCGCAATTTTTGTTTTCGTCTCGGCTCAATTAAATCCCTCGCAATTAGTCATCGTTAATTCTTAACTTAAAAGCGACAGTCCGGTTGGAGGGTAATTTGTTAGCCAGCCGTCCCCACGGCGAATGTCGACGGTTAATTATTATTAATTGTGGTGAAAATTGGAGTGTTGTTAACGAGTTGCTGAAAGGCAGTTGAAACTGAAATGTTCTGTTGGTGGGTTTGTTTGCTTCGCTTGTCCACTGGGACTGAAAGTCTGAATTATCTTAGACTGAAAGTTTAGTTATCAGTGGTTATAGCTGCTGTTTTAATGAAAGTTAAAACCCTTTGGAATAGCACTTCTTGTTATAATAGGTTTTTCTTTTCTTTTTTTAATCATGTAAATGCTAAAATACAGTCCAACGCAATTATGTTTATTGCATTGGCTTAGAGAATACATAATAAATATGGCTTTAAGATAGAACTTGAATTATTTTTACTGTAATTTTGAATCTTCTTAATTTAATAAGGAGGCAAAAGAATGTCTATATTAAAAACATGAATTCAATTTTTCCTTCAGATACTTATTATTAATAAAGTTATCCGAGTTTTTTGTTTGTTGTATACGAATTCTATCACTGGAATTTCAGACATTAATGTTTTATTGGGATTATGTCATTTTGTATAAGTTCCCCAGGTTGTGTTAGTATATTTGAGTTCTTCTTGAATAAAGTGTTATCTTAATTTAAATTTGCGAATGCAGTATAGCATATTTATTTTTGTTATATTGACCATAACGACACCATGTATCTACGATTGGAAAAATATCCTTGAATAATCAGAGATATTACCCCAAACATGTCACAATATTACCCTTTTGAACAATAAATAAATAAATAAAAATGAGATTTGATATTTTAATTGATAGCCTACGTCATATAGGTAATCTTTTGATGTCGTTTTTTTCTGTTTTGCAGCCCCAGCATATTTTGAAGAAAAATTTAAAAATCAAACTGTAAGGAAAGGTCACGATGCCGTGCTAAGTTGCGAAGGTCAAGGCGATTCTCCTTTAAAAATAGAATGGAAAGTTCATAATCAAAAGATCGATACCCGTAAAAAAAGCAAGTAAGAAATTTTATTTTATTTTCCAAATGACCACACAAAAGCCATTGTTTTAAACTTAATTTAAAAAAACATTAAATTTCATTAAAACAATGAAGTATTCGTACTTAAAACATGGTATTAGTCCTGTATTCTAGCAATATTGCATTGCGAGTTGCATAACATTTTTTCAACTTTTTTTTAAAGAAATAAATGGGCCATTCTCAATTTAAAAACATAACGTAGACCCTAGTAGACGGTTAATTGAACACTGAGGGAAATAAATTTATCAATTACAATAATTACAATGAAAAAGTGATTATTTTTTTGCATAATTTTGGCTCAGCCCAAAGCAGTGAATTGCTGTGACCTTCTTATAGTGTGCTCTTATCTCGATTGGCAATTTTAAATTAAACGTGTTTAAATTGGTGGCTAAATTCTGCTTAATTATGTTCGTGCGGCTCTGGCAATGTAGGCTTCTAATCCGCTCTGTTCTGCTTAGTTGAGCATAATTCCTTAATGTTTACTGTTGTCCACCACAAACCTTAATGAAGTGGAATAAAAGCGTTAGTTTAGTTGTGGCGCATGGCCATTCCCTATTTTAATGTACCTGCAGTAGGCACAAGTTGGGAGCAGCCTACGCTAACGACACTCTTTTGCGATATAATAACATTACTTTGGACCCCCTTTTCTGTTTGAAGGTACACCACCCGTGAACAAGCGACTTCTGCAGGATTCATTTCGCAGTTAATTGTCTCCAGAACCAACAGAGAAGACACCGCCGAATTCTCCTGTCTGGCAATTAACGATTTTGGCAAAGATCAAGCGTGGATTTCGCTCATAGTTCAAGGTGAGCGCTTCAACCGAGGAAGACTTCATCGTGAAAATCCCTATCATTTCCCTGATTCACTCACAACCCCATTTTAATTGAATTTGCGACGAATTGCGCTAGAGGCATGCATCGGACAGTTTAATGTACATAAACAAGGGAGATTTTCGTTGTATGCGAAAGAGGAAAAATTAGAAGATCAAGTGTGGATCGTTCTTATCAATATATTTTTCAGTGAATTAATAGCTTTTAAACCGTGGAAAAATCTAGATTTCGTTAATGCAAACGTTAATTTAAAAAATTAGGAAAAATTATGCGAAACGAATTTAAGTAAGTCACGCTGAGGAATATCACTCCTGTCTTCAACTCTGTGCGAACTTGCAATATGGTTAAATTGAAGTTTCTTCCAATGTCATATGTCTTTTTAATTTTTTTTCATAAATTGAATCATATAATATAACATTTAGTTTAATAAAATGTAATATAACGATAATTTAAAGGTCTAAAATTGTATTTTTCATGGTATGAATCGCTATATACATAGTATATGAAATGTCATCGAAGTATATTTTTTGAATTAGATATGAAAAACATCTGAGGAAATCACTTCTTTAATGTAGTTTTATATGTCTGCACCTCTGGGCTAACTTACAATATGGTTAAATTGAATTGTAATCCAATGCCATTTGCTTTTAATTTTTTTGCATAAATTTAATGCATAAATACTAAAAATATCCAGAAAGTACCAGAAAGTTTTAAGAAATTAAGTTTTATTTTCATTGTGTATCTAAAATGTATTTTGATTTTAATTTATAGGTATTTAAAAATGACCCGTTGATTAATTGTTAAAGTAAATTATTTTTGTTTTCTTATTAGAGCCACCAGAAGCACCCCGTGATGTCAAAGTCAGTCCTCAAACTAGTCGGATGCTTAGCATAAGTTGGACTCTACCCTTTGATGGCAATAGTAAAATTCTCCATTATGTTATTCAAGTGAAGGCTGTGAGTAGTAAGTATCTTCCTCACCAACGTTTCCATAGCAACATGGCATCATTAACACACATGTTCCGGTTTAATTTTAATTATGCAATTTCGTTTGCCTTACAAGTTATGTGGATGCTAGATAAAAGAAACATTTCTGTTAACGGAGACGAAAAGACTGCAATAATTTCCGATTTGCATCCAGCTGTGGAATACTTAATAAATGTGGCTGCTGAAAATGTGGTTGGCATTGGAACTTTCAGCACTGCGGTACAAGTGATGATGGCCGAAGAAGGTTTGGGCATTTTAATGGTCTTTGCTGGTTAAATTATTAATTTGGCCAGTTGCTAATAACTACGCTTTAAAATAAATCTATTTTTTTAAAGTTAGTTTTTTGAAATAGTAAGTTGTCTCACTTATGACTGCATTTTTTTAAAAATCGAAAACCACTTTCATTTATTTGTTCAAAGTTAAACGTTTTTCATCAAAAATCTCACTTCTAGCACCTGAAGGGCCACCGTTAAATATAACAGTTGATGCGATTGGATCTCAAAGTTTAAAAATTTCGTGGAAAGTATGGCAAATTTTTTAACTTCACTTTGAAATACTAAAACAGCAACAGTTTTGATAATGTAATCTTCATTTCTATTTTTATTGTTATAGCCGCCGAAGCACGAAACACGAAATGGGGAAATCTTGGGATATTTTATTGAATACCGCGAATATGATTCGGTGGAACTGTTGTCAATTAAAACAACGGACATTAAAAGTGAACATTCTGGACAGTTTCTACTCGAGGGATTGGCGAAATTTACCAAATATGCCATCACTGTGCAGGCGTTTAATAACATCGGCATGGGACCGAAGTCGAGAGAAATTGTTGCAAGGACCATGGAAGATGGTGTGTAGCATACAACAATCAAATGCTATAGGTTTCGGTGAATTAATGGAGATGTTAGTGTCAGAGTTGACAATTTGATCAAATGTAGCCTGTACAGGCACACAGCTAAATATTTTGGTGAAAATACCATGGATTATATATTATCTGAGGACGGATTGTGAACAGACTAAATAACAAATCTATAGTCTTTAGAATATTAACTTTTACGTTATTCGTTTTGATTTTTGAAAGATACGTATCGGTCAGGATATTTTAAAACAAACCTGAAGATAAAATACAAAGCCGAAAAATGTACTGAATTATTTTATCTATTATTGAAAAAATAAATATAATGCTATAATATTGCGACTAAACCGAATATGAATAAATGTTGCATGTGTAACTCATTTTAGTTAAATTTAACTTGTTTTATTTAAAAGAAAGCTTACTTATTTGCATAAAACTGAAATGACATGGATAAAAAAATAGAATAAAATTAGATCATTTATTAGAACAATATCACTTTCTATCGTTTCTATACAATTTATAAACAGATAAACAGTATTATGATTAGTTAGTAGATGCAAATTTTATGATTTCTTACAATGTACAATATCTGGCATGTTTCATTTGCTTTAAAATTAACAGTCATTTGATCAAGAAATTCAGTTTTTTGCAAAATATTTGTAAATTGACTGTTCATTAATGTATTCATCATTGCAGTACCCAGCCAACCTCCACGAAATATTAAATGTGTTCCTTCAGCAGCTCAAACTTTGCATCTTTCATGGAATTCTCCTCCCCAACAGTCTTTGAATGGGATTCTCCAAGGATACCGTGTTGTCTACAAGCCCGTTGACGAATTTAATGGTTTGTCCAATAATTAAGTTGTTTTTTATCTCAAAATTTCATAAATATACCTTCATTATCTTTTAAATTTTCAGTACATTCGAAACTGGAATTTCGTACAACGACATCAACTGAAACAAAATTGCAAGGTTTGAGCAAATATACAAATTATAGCATTCAAGTTCAAGCATTCACTTCGGCAGGAGATGGTGCTAAAAGCAGCCTAGTTTACTGCAGAACTAAGGAGGATGGTAAGAACAGCAAATGTTTTTAAAACATTGACAAAATAAATTTTGATAAGTATGATTAAGCCTGCCTTATGCTTCGCTTTTTTTTTCAATAGTTCCTGGGCCTCCTGCTGATATCAAGGTTCTGCCAATGTCTTCTGATGCAATTATTGTCTCTTGGATTCCTCCTAGTCATCCAAATGGAATCATTAATAAATACACGGTTTATATGAGGGTCATTGACGATTATCAGAAAGTTAGTATGAATTAAATAGTAAGCTTTTTTGTCTGCATGTGATCATAGTTTTCTGAATGCATGCTGCTTAATGATCTTATTTCTGCAAAATATTAAGTGCAGTAGTGTTAATTTATTGTTTAAGTAAAATTGAGAAATTGATATTTTTTAAATAATATGCATATAGATTTTTTTCTCTAAAATCTGCAGAATTTAATTACTTAATAATATTTATTTGATCCTTTACACGTAATAAGGGAGCTGAACTTAAAGTTTACTGTTGTCCACCAGTGAATGATTCTTCAAACTGCATGCCTTGTTTTTTCTGAAAGATTCGATATTATCTATGAAATATGTTCATATCTTAAGAGTGGGTTAGATCTCAAAGTTTGCGCAACTAAAGCTAGGCAATTCTGAATTGATAATACATTTTATTTATATTGCTATTTAATTGTTTGTTCATTTATTTTCTTTGCAGTCAGCATTAATTTTCACTTTGCCACCCACCCAATTTTACTACGAAGCCAGAGGCTTAAGTGAAAATTTGCAATACGAATTCTGGGTGAAAGCATCAACTGCAATGGGCGAAGGAGAGAAGACGAGAGTAATTTCAAACTCACCTGTTTCAACAGGCAGGCTGTAGTTTTGGATTGACCAATTGTCCATTTTTTTTAGATGTAGACTCATATTTGAACCCCGAATTTTTCAGAAAATGAACACTTGACATAACGTCCAACTTGAAAAAACCATTATTTTACTTTTATGTTCAACAGTTTTTTACTGAATGAATTTCTATTTTTATACCTGAGTTTGACTTTCGTATAGTTCCTGTTAAATTATTGATTATTTCTAAGCAACAGTATATCGAGTTGTAGTAAATATTTTATCTTTAATTCTGCATTATTTAGTTCCTGCCAGAATTGCCTCTTTTCCTCAAACCATTCTTGCCAAGCGTAAAGATGATATAAAGTTGCCTTGTAGGGCCGTAGGGATTCCAACTCCGGATAGAGAGTGGCTATTCATGCAAGTAGCGTTACTTATTCGATAAATGTTTTTTCTTTCACAAAAATTATAATTCAGCGTCTAACATATTTCTTGTTAGCAGGGCACGCCACATTGACGCAAACAGTAGGATCCAAACTGGAGCTGATGGCACTCTTCTTATTACGAGTTATCGCTCAACCGATGCTGGAAATTATTCTTGCCATGTGCATAATATTTATGCTAAGGAAGAAATTTCACATGCTGTGATAAATAAACGTGAGTTATTGTATGATTTGTTCATTATTTTTAGGTTATGCGATTTTTTATTATTTTTTTTTAAATATTGCTTTCTAGCACACATTGGAAATGAATGTAAGTTATCCTTTGACAAGTTATGCTGGTGTTGCTATAGCATGTTAGATGTAATTTAAATCTGATTTGTATGAATTTCTAGATCCACCTTCCCCACCAGTTTTGAAATTAGTTTCTAAAACGACAAATTCTTTTACCATATCATGGAAATTGGAGGATTTTGAAGACTTGCCCGTTACAGGTAAGATGCAGATGTAAAATTTCCACAGTTTTGTTAATTACAAGAAACTTCAGCAAAAAAAACGGCAGATATATATTTTTCCTTATTTGTCTTGGTGAATTTTTTTCAAAAAACACTCCTTTGATGGTTTAGTGAAACTATATGTTTATTAGCATTGATGCAATTTAGAATTTCTTATTCACATAGTTATTCCTTGAGAGACGCTAAAGTATTGAATTTGTTTGGTGCTATTTAATTATCTCCATGTGTGTTGTATTCAAGGTGTTGCCTTAAATTATAAGAAAGATGTTGGGAAATGGGAAGAAGTTCGCCTGGGTGCATCATCCTCCAGCTATTTACTGGAAAAGCTAGCTTGTGGGACAGTGTATCACTTGTATATGATTGCTTACAATCAAGTTGGAGGTAGTGAACCCAGTGATATGCTCACGGAGACAACCAGTGGAACTGGTATGTATGATTTTCTAATTAATACATTTGCAAAGATGTAAACAAACGATGCTGTTAGCAATGGAAATTTTGTACTCCCATTTATCCACGAAACCACTTTGTTTTTGCCATTCACTGCATTTAAATAACAAGAAAAACTTTATCAACCTTTAAACATAAAAAGCAATTTTTTAAAGAAAAGCTTATCTTTGTAATATCGATCAAATTTTAGTAATATTTAACTAATTTAATAGTAACAGTAATATAAAGTAATAATTATATACGTTGCATAATTACTTTGCTCAATATCTTGCCTTAATTTTGGCAATATAATCAACTTAAATATTTTTAACCATACTTTTAATGACACGTTTTTCTTATCGGTAACAGATAATCTAGATTTCAGTTTGCTTATTTATCTTACGTTTTAATTTCTTTGGCATTTTAATTTACCATTTCTTTACACTTATTATCATAGCCCCTCAAATACCTGAAAGGGATTCCATTTTGGATGTGAATTCTACATTCGTGACGTTATTACTGCCATTGTGGCCTGATGGCGGTTGCCCGATTCTGCATTTCTTGGTGGAATTTAAAGAAAAGGACTCATTGGATTGGTTGATTGTTACAAACAAAGTTTCGCCGCAAGAACCAATTTCGATACCTGAACTTACACCTCGAACACATTACAGCGTCCGAGTTAATGCTGTCAATGGGGCTGGCAGCACACCTGTAGAATTCGATTTTATTACTCTTAAAACTCCTACTGGTAGCACAAGTTTATCTTAATAGTACTTTGATTTATGCGTTTGAAATTGCACTATATCATTGCCAATTTCTTGCAGGAATTGTACATAATGAAGAAGTAATGGATGGACCCAAATTTCCATCGAAGTTCTACCTGGACCTTAATGCCTTGGTTCCAATTATTTCTGCAATTGTAATTATAGTTGCCATTTTAGTAGTTGCTTGTATTTTTGTACGAAAGAGGCGCTACAATGGGTATTTATACACGGGTTAGTAAGCATCAGATTTATCTTTGCTAATAATTTTGAAAATGTGTTAATAGATTAAATAAAATCATTCTTCATCCAGTAAGGTCCGTCAGGAAATCTGACTTGAATAATCCAGTTCAGCCGAGAGAAAATGCTCAAAAAAATGTGCCAACCACTCCATCAAACGACAGTCAGCAATACGATCAAGCTTATACACCTCCGCAAAACAGGAAACCCTATGAGCCGAACAAAAGTAACATTGGAGCTAATGAATCTCATAACGGTAGGCTAATCGCACATTGTTCATCTTTTCTATTTTGCTTCGTTATTCTTTTAATGCAATGAACTTTAACACAATTAAGGCATTCACGACGACATAAGTCCGTATGCCACTTTCCAGTTACCCGCTGCCAGATATACTGATGCGGCCGATGTCCATTTTCACACTTTCGGCTATGATGCGAGCAAAATGACAGATTATCCTACCTCACCACAGGTATAACAAATTAATTTGAACATTGTATTACGGCTAGCTCTCGTTTTCTTATCACGGTGAATTAAGTTTCAGTACACGAAAGTACGCAAGAAAAATGCCCTTCACTGCCACCCAATGTCTAATTCCAGAGGAGAAGGCAAGAAAAATATATTATTATAAATTACGTGAATATAAAATATCCCATACTCGATATGATTTTTTTCTTCTCGAAAATCACTCCTGTTATAATTAATTTTATAATAATCAACTTAAAAAGATTGTTCCCTTACGTTATTGATAATTTCATGCAATTTAAATTTTCTTATTTATGTATTTAAAATAAATACAAAGCATATCGTCTGGATATAGCATTTCTGTCAATGCTCTATCGTTTTCTGAAATAGACTTACAGAATTGAAGTGAAAATTTTAAGAAAGTTAATAACCAAATGAAACAATCTTAAGAATTTCTTTTCATTTCCAAAATTTAAATTATCTTTTAGCATTTACAGCCATTTATTAACAAAATTGTCTATAATAAATTTAATACAATTTTAATCCAAATTAATTGACAAGATGTCTTTTCAATTGTAAATTATTTGTCCATTAATGATATCTTGATAATACTTTCGCCTTAAGGTATCCCTATGAATGTTCGATCATCAGCAAGCAAAGAGCATTTAAACCCCCTTCGTGCTGCTACCTTGAAAAAGCAAGACGACCCCATTAGTCCATATCCTTCTCTTGAAGAGCCCATTGTCCCAAGTGCCCCACCTGCTGAATCGGACAGCATAGCCACTGATTCAGACACACCTGATATTGCACCTCCAGCAAATAAGAAAGGGATGAGGATTTTAAATTATGGTACTTAATCTCCTCCCCTACTGAGTTTCAATGATTTTGGCACCCCATTTGCAAACGCTTTAATTAACACTTATATACATTCAGTTCCAGATATATTAGATCACAGGCCTGATTCCAGTTCATCGAATGAATCCACCACTGAAATGGACTCCTTATCCTTTCCAAGACGTGACCGTAAAGAGAGAATGCCAAGACCATGCAGGATAGCACTCAGAAAAATGCATTCTGTTGAAAGGTAATAACAAAATAGAAAGTATTTTAATATAACTAAAATAATGATTTTCTTCCCATATATTTCAAAGATAGCATATGATTCATTAAAAGACAAAAAATATGTAATTGTTATTTGCTTTGTTTAGGTATTCGAGTCCAGAAGGCTCCATTGAGGAACACTCCTTCACCTTTCATAAACCAACTAAACTGTCTCCTAACTTTGGTGATGGTCACGATTCATCATCGATATCAAGAAATAACCATGGTAATAACATGCCTGAAATGACTGCTGTATTTTATATTGGAGTATATATTTTTCAGATTTTGTTTAAGCGAAATAAAATTGATATTTGTTATAAAAAAAATTAAAAACAACTGTTATATCGACTTAACGAATTCTGTTTTCTGTGTCTCACCAGATCAAAATCCTAAAAGTCCTAGTGGCCTTGCTGCTGTAGAGGAGGAACTGATAGCGTTACTTAAAAGGTAATTTGAGGCTTCAATTATTATTGTGGTATCACAAAGACTTCAACATTTATCTTTTAGTTTTACTAATATTTATTCAGTACGTTCAAAATTAAAAAAAAACACTTCAGGTGTATTGCCTTCAAGTATATCGGACTATAATGCATGTATTATTCGGAAAATATTTCTATTTTATAGCATTAAAAAACAACAGCTATGTATTATTTTCCATTATTTCATTATGTTCTTTCTCTTATTTTAGAGGTGCGGAACAGAACACTCTCAGGAAAGACGAAACTAACAACTTTAATAACATTAACGTTTGATGGATAATTAACTTTCTAGTCGGTGACATTTTAAGCTTTTAGGGCAGCTGGCAAATCAAATACAGAAGAAAACTAAAATAAACGCATTTACCAGTTGCATTACCCAGAGTAAATACCGATCGGTTCATGATCAGATATATAACGTTGAAAAATAACACGATGTGGATATAAATATAAAGCAAGTATAAGAATTTAAGTCATTCTTGACAAATATCCTAGGCGATTAGCCTGAAATATTTGAAAAATCTGGTTCATAAGAGAATCCATGAATTTGGTTTATTTTTAGAGAAAGAAAAACCGAAATTCATGAGCATACGGTGATATATTGTCTTTAAAGCGCGATTAAAGTGTTGCTTCTTTAGAAAAAAATTCATGCAGAAAACTTAACATGCTTTTTGAAAACGATGATTATCTTAATTCGGTGAGGATAAAACTGAACTGGAGCATTTCATCTGACGGGTTATGGATTCTGTGAAAACCATGCCAACTGAAATTCGTCCAATTAACTAATTTTATTGAAATTCATCGATGATCCAGTGCACATCAGTGATTGCTGTTCAAAATTGAAGAGGACTGTGGACGGTGAAGAGTACTTGATCGTCAAAGGAAGTGCCGTCATGCTTCATCAGTGCCAATTTTTTTTCGGGATTATAGTTACTGTACGATTATGTAGAGCAGAATGGAAGAAGTTGATGACATTCCACTCGCACTCGAGGCTTCATTAAACCCAAGTTGACATACACCGAAAACCCAAGTGACTCTCAGCATCCAACTACTCTGCTGTCTCTCCAGTGAATCTTTTTGTCCATAATGGACACTCGAGAAAGTCAGCGATAGAATTCCTACAAAAATAGTTACATATTTTCTTGGAAAGTGATTAAAAACAGTGCTACATGTATATGAAGAGCCTCAGAAGAGTAAATAAGTCAAAGTGGAAAAGTTGAGTTGTTCAATTATAATGATCGAGTTAAAAGAGGACATCACCGGATTATTCGAGTTTATAACTGTTACCAAGAAATGTCTTTTGTACCAAAAAAAAAATCAAACACTTGTTCATAAATAAAGGGGTTGAGATGGTCTTACACTTAGTTTGTCACAGAGGATGCCCGTGTTTGTATGTGTTGTCCTAGTCGTGTGATTTGTAATTTTACATTGGGGGCAGTCCATAAATTGCGACATAATGGTGTAGGTGGTTATTCAAGAAATGCAATGTTACATCGGGTTCAGGGATTAGTTTTTCTTAATATATTTTTACTAGAAAGCAATTATATTAATGCCTTAAACCAATCTACACGGGGGAAATCAAATTTAGCAGTTATAATAATTGTTTGAGTGAAAACAGTTTGAGAATTTTTCATCGATTTGTAAATTAAAATTCGCTTCATGGCAATGCGTGCATGACCCCTGACATCTTTCACTGGCGCCCATTCTTTGAAAGCTAGTTCCCACAATGCAACGAATGCATGGATGGTCCAAAGTTTACTCAAGATGGCATGTTCATTGTTTACGCGTTGTTTCGGTGCTGAAGAAACTTTGTGACAAAAGTTCATCAGTGGCGTTCCTTTGACACATCCGCTAGTGCAAATCGATCCTTCAACGTGTAATATGGCTTCCAACGTGCAATTTTACCTCCCAAGAAGAAAGTTTGGCTAATGCTCTTGATCAGCTCATGATGACAATCTTCACGTGTTCAGCCTACATGCCTGTTGCAAGTACGTTTTATTGTTTTTTTTTTTCATTTTTTACATTACGGCTAATCGCAGGCCTACTTTCATTGAAATGTTGGAGCAATCGCAACATGTTACATCTGGTAATGTTTATGTGTAAAATGTATGTTTTGAAATGAAGGTATCAAATGTCCCATCCTGTCAGTGCAGATCGAAATCTGAATGTGGTTCATGAGTTGAATAGCTAAGCTTACAGTGCGTGCAATCCTGACGTACAGTTGGTCAGTTTCATCCATTTCTCATTTGCAGTCTGTTCAAAACTACAATCCTACTGAGGAATTTAAAAAGACCAATAGACCAATATGTTGGGCATTTTTTGTGGCTTTACCCTGGAAGACGTAAGGGGCCGTCTATAAATGATGTCACACCTAGGGGGGTGGGTGGTTTGTGTTTTTTGTGACAATTGTGACCAAGGTGTGCGGGGGTGGTTCGGTAATGTGACATCACACAATCGAATTTTTTTTTAAACATTTGAATAGCAGTCGGTAATAAATTCCAACAGAATCCCTGGACTGAAGACATTTAATCACGTTGCAATTATTAGGTTTTAATTGCAACGTCTATGCATTAAAAAACAGACTATTAAATAATTGCTATTTTAAAATTTATAGCAATCTATCATTTAATATAATGTTATTAATATCAACATTGGTTTGATTAATTTTAATAAATTTTATAATGTATAATATTTAAAAGTATTTTAGTAGTTAAAATTTGG